>JBAMJV010007918.1:0-42500 GCA_037951105.1 Echinarachnius parma
GAAAGGCGATATGAGCCGAGTTGATTGAAAACAGATTTAGGAAGATAATTGGAGAATATTCAATGTGCATTTGAAATTCTAAGAATCAGAAGGACGCGCAAATCGAATATTTTTTTACTTTATTCATCTTACTGTTGGTTTCTGAAATAGGCTAGTGCGATGAAACAGATGCCTGTATTACAATTTCATCAAGAAAGCACGATAAATCACGTCGGATTTTGTATCACTATACCTATTTGTCCCGAGGCTTTATTTCACATTATATTAGCCGTTAAAAGGATTGGTATATTCATGACAATTTTTAGTAAAAAAGGAAATTGAAAAATTGAACAAAAACTAAAGAATAAGTGATAAGCGCCGAGATCCGGTTCAGGAATTAATTCAAAGATCTTGCTAAATTTTGCATTGATTATCCGCAAATAAGAAATGATTTTTCGAATAACAAAATGTCTAATGCGCCAGTTGGGAATTAAGGAATTCAGGAAAGATGATCGCGAAAGGGGATAAAAAAACACCGCCTTAGAAATGAAGAATTAAAGGTAGTGTTGAGTATTGGTATTTCCTGAAGTGCCCCCCGATATTTGTTTTGTGAGATAATGACAAACTGACTGTCAAATCCGAAAGAACATAACATTTTAATGACAGAATAAACTTTATTTGATCAAAATCGGTTCAGAAACGGCTGAAATATCCATAAATATATTTTTATTCAAAATGTTCTTCACCGGCAATCACCGGGCGATATTTAGACTTTTTAGAAAAATTTCAAAAAATGCTCGAAGACTACTTTGAACAAATCAGAATAGCTTTTTAAAAAGTCGTTGATGATATTTCTATTGAAACATTATTTTAACAAACATTAAATGCACAATTTTGTATGAAAAAAGGCTCAAACCAATGATTTTTTTAAATAGCGCCCTCTTGAGTTGTAACGGCTCTTTTTGAATGATAACAGGGGTTTTACTTAGTCGTTTGTAATTGTGTATACTTTTGAAGTTATAACTATTACTTTGTACCGTAATGGTGCCGGTTTTGGTTACTAAAGTTAAGTTTGACCAATACTTAACTATCCCTTTAAAGGGATCTAGTAACTTTGTTGACATGTGCAAAAAGTGATGAAGGGTTGATGTAATGTATATTGTTGTTATCTCATATGTCCACAGGGTATTGTGTGAAAATTTCAAGTCAAATGGACATTGCATGGCCAAGTAATGAGCGAAAATGCAAAGTGATATTCACGAACTCACTGCACTCACTTTGTACACGGTAAGAACAACTCTGGGGAGTTTTTCTTATCTGAATACTTCAATCGTACATATCTTTGTAACGAAAGGGAAATTTGAAAAACCGAAACCAGTCCCATGATTTTATTGTTAATACGAATACAACAAGGTATGATGGAACCGCTAGAATTAAAATTTTATTTTGAGGATTTGGACAATGTTACTAAGTCCCTTAAATGTAAAGATATTGATGGAAAATGGGGGGGGGGGGGGGGGGGGGGGGGGAGGCGCAGGAGTTGACATATATTGGAGTTTTTCACCAATATGAATGTAATATTCACAAAATCTTCAAATTGTGTGAAATATACCTGATTGCTTTTCATTTTACTCTTTTATCTGTATCACTTTATTATAATTAATGTTTTAGGGAAAATTTCAATTGTACAATATGTGTAGGAAAAGATTTAATCTTCCTGGTGTCTGAAAAGCACCCTCTTGCGTTAACGGACGCTATTTGAATTAAAACACCTTAAAATGAGACGTTAATATTTATATTTACTATGTAAGTATAAAAGAATTTCAGTTTTCATTGATAAAAACAAGATTCAGTCAATTTCAAGTTTGATAGTCACTTTTAAGTTTGATAGCAACTTATCTTTCACTTTAACAATAAGTACAAGGAGTACGAGTGTTCCCCAACATTTAAGCACTGCATTTTAATTGTACCGTAAAATCGTGAATGACACAATTGGTGCGTAAGATGCATCAATATTTAAACATTCGCCCCAGTTCGCTCTTAAACTTTCGAAAGCCACAAAAGTGGTCAATCCATACCCGTGATAACCCTCAATGGGATGTGTTTGTGTGTGCTCACGTTTGTATGTACAGTATGTGTGTGTACGTGCGTTTGTGTTTGGATTGGATGTGTTATGTGTTTTGCTGAGGTACCAACATCATAATTGTGGAATAATCTTGCTGAGAATGTCGTCGATACAGTTTTTAAAAAGTTTAGGAAACACAATTAATTGTAACACTTTAATTTAAATACACACTTATTTTTGTATGGTAATAGTTAGCTCATTTCATAATTGTGTCAGCCTGCCGTTATTCCTCTATGTCTTTAATCTGTCACGTGACTTGTATTTATATCCTTGCCCCGTCTACATTATGTTTCCCTTCTTAATATGCGCATAGAGACCCTATAAAGGTGTGATATGTGATATATGTGCTATAATTTATAAGAACTATTTATTATTTATGTGTGGAAGTCTCGTTAATACGTTGTCGTGGTTGTGTTGTGTGTGTTCGGAATATTGCTGGTTGATTACCTCGAATATCTCGAAGAGGGCCACACCATCCTCGAATAATCATCGATATGAATAATACAATCCCGACCCTATAGATACCTGCGCAAGAACATCAACTTATCAGTTGCCCTCGTTAGCTTTTTTTTTTTTTTATTATATGTGTATGTGTGTGTGTTTGGTTTTTTTTTTTTTTTTTGTACGTTTGTCTGTTTGACTGTTTTGTTTGTTTGTTTGTGTATTTGAGTAATTCTTAGTTTGGTTGTGTGTGTGTGTGTGTTTGTCTGTCTGTTTATTTGTATGTTTGTTTGTTTACTTGTATGTTCGTTTGTTACTGACCTCGATCTGTATAATTATGCTTGGATCAATAATGTTGGCCGGACTAGCGTGACCGCTGCTGACATATCTACGGTCAGATACGTCGCCTCTTCTACGTTACGCTTGTATTCATGTATTTGTGTCTGTGGTTTGGATGTGCGTAGGTCTTTGGTATGTGCGAGTGTTTGGCACTGACTTCCCATTAGCATTGATCGACCGCGGACGTTTAACATGTGTAAAGTACATTGGATCGATAATGCTTACCAACCATTACCCGATCTTGACCGCTAACAGATCAATACAGTCAAACCTCTTATAAAAAGCCTGAACCTCTTTCCCTTTCTTTTTTCTCTTTTAAATAATTATGTTCGCTTTTCGTTCGGTATATGATTTGAGTTGTTTTCTACAATTTATTAGTTTTAATTTATACTAATTTAATATCATTGTTTTGTTTATGTTTGTATTTGTTTTGTATACGTTTTATTGGTTTCATTCTCTTTTGTAATATCATTGTTATTATAGCAGTAAGATGTATTTACACACAACCAACAAAATACAAAGCCCTCATAAAATCTTTCTTGTTTAATATGTTGTCACGTATTGATTTGTTTTCAATGAGAGGTCGTTGTCTACATTCTGTGAACTGTTTTCTACATTGTATTGGTTTCAATTTGTTGTTTTAGTTGAGTTGGTTGTTCAGTTCAGTTCAGTTCAGTTTATTGTTTTCATTTCCACAAAATAAATGTACAATTCATAATAATGTAACATAATAATTATAATCAATACGAAATAAATACAAAATAACTTTTGTTTACAGAATATGATAATTGAAGTTAAAATGAAGGGATCCACTGTGAAGCAAAGCTTGTAAATTGTGGGTACCTGAAGTACGATGTATGTGTCCACAACAAATAAATACAAAAACAAAACAGCAAGTCCTATTAAAAAAACTTTATTTTCTAATCGTTCTTCTTTACGTATTGATTGTATTTTTTGTTGTCTAAACCAGAGTTCATCAGTCGGAAATGTGAGAGCGATGGCTCGTGGAACCCCATCATCCCTTACGAAAACTGCATCTATGCGACGGTGGACCTGCCATCCTTCGCGAACCGCTCTTCAGAGGGCCAGCTTAGGGTAAGACTTTGAGTTTAATCGCTTGTTTTACGATAACATTCACCAGAGTGTGGTGATGATGATGATAATGATGATGATGATTAGATGATGATGATGATGATGATGATGATGATGATGATGATGATGATGATGATGATGATGGGGGTGCTGTTAAGTATGATATTAATGGCAACTGTGACGGTTATGTCAATGATGAGGGTGATGAATGTGATAATAAATGTGATGGCGATGATGACGATAGTGACGTTGATACAAATTGTAACGATGTTGATCATGGTGGCAATTATGACGATGGTGACGATAATATTGATGATGATGATGATGATGCGAAGGAGGAGGAGGAGGAGAAGTATGAGGATAATAAAGAGAAGGAGGAGTGGGAGGAGGGGGAAGAGGCGGAGGAGGACGATAGTCACGACGATAAAAATGGCTATAGCGATAATGATGACGATGATGATGATGATGATGATGATGATGATGATGATGATGATGATGATGATGGTAGTGATGATGATGATGATAATGATCATGATGATGACGATAATAACGACGGTGATAAGTGATGATAACAGTAATTATGTATGAAGATATTATAATTGATACAAATGATTTTGTGCGTACAATGTCATTTATATCTAGTGACCCCTCTTCATGCTAAAAATCCTTCAAAATAAAGGAAAGGATTTATGAACATAGATTAAAAGGCCATAGTCATATGTTTAGAATGTTTTCATTCAAATCTACTTTTCTATGAACACTTCTGTACATGTTGGGTGATGTTGTAAATCTAATTTTAGTCTGTTTTGTTATAGGTATCATTATATCAGTTTAATTCAATTTTCAATTTCTGACAAGTGAATGTTTGATTTGGTTCATGATTGTAGTATAATTCAATTTGATATCATATTAGAGTATACCATGATTCCCATATGACGGAACACACTGACAATGGATGCATTATAGCCCGGTCACATATCAACGGATTGCGCAAATTTTCCATCCGTTCTATACGTTTCGTGTCCGTTCCTTGTCCGGTGATGTACGTTGTTCTATGTTTTGTACATGAAGCAATGGAGACGACTTTCATCACCGGATAATTCAATTTCGCAAATTTTCTATTCGTTGAGCATACGTTTCCGATATCCGTTGATATCTGACCGGGCCATAACGAAGCAATAATACGAAGTGATTCGAGTGTATATCTAGTGATTGATTCTATATATTAGATTACGGTGAACAATGTGCTAGCATTCGTGTAGTTTCTAAAGACATGAATGTCAAATGGCATTTTATTTTCAGCATGACAACAATAAACATCCTCTATATTGGTATTTAATATGAAAACCCATTTCAAGATCCGTACACTGCACAAATATCTACCTATATTATATATTTGTGGCTCACGAGACGGAATGGTGATATGTCGAAACATAAACACAATAAATGTACAGCATGGAGAGAAGAGTAAAGGATTAGAGTAGTAGATTTGAGTAGAGGAAATTGGATTAGATAAAATTGGAGTAGACCAAATTTCGTTTTATTTAGGTATTTAAATATTTATCAATAATCTATTCGTTATTTGTTATTATCTAATTTATTAATGTATTTATGTTTGTATGTATTTATTTATATATGTATGTATTCATGTACCGTATTTATTCATTTATTTATTTATATACCTGTTTATTTATCTATTGATTGATTGATTGACCGATTTATTTAATTATTCAAAAATATGTACCCAGGGTAGCATGGTCAGCAAAGTTGCTGTATTTCGCTGAGTTACTGGTTAAAAAAAGTAGCTCATCAAATGTAAACGCAATACAATACAAGTAGAAATAAAATATAAAATAAAATATTAGAAACGACATATAGTATAGACCAATATATCGACATTACATCTTTCCATAACTCGTTCATTTCTACATCAATGTGAACGATAAAAAAATATAAACACAATACAGTTATATATTTCAAATATAAATAAGTAGTAAAACATATTACATGTAATCAAGGAAACAACCAATAATAAAGACCAATAAACCGACATCACATCTTCCCATTTTCCTTCAAGTTCTACAATTTGAGCGATGATAAAACTATACAGACATTACAATTATAAGTTTAATATAATTATATACAAGTAATACATCATGCATATCTTGATTCCAAAGGGCGATAAGTCCACTTTATCAACTTAGGAGAAAAGCAGTTTTCTTTGTCCAACTTTCTATACATGCCTATGAATAAGAAAATTGAATGTTCCATATTTTGATTTTGATTGTGTAATCTGTCCTTATAATTAAGCCCCAACGACAGTTTCGGAATTCCAGATAGCGAATTCGTAGATTATCGTTAATTATTTTGGTTATGAAAAGTGGATTTAGCGCCTTGTGGAACTAAGCTATTCATATACATTTATAAGGAAATATAAGAAGCAAAATAATAATATTGACCAATAATATGACGTCACATCTTTCCATACTCATTTCAGTTCTACAACAATGTGATCGATGATAAAAATATAAACACAATACAATTATAAGTAAAATATAATATAGTATATAAATATGAAATATATAAATATACAATAGTAGTAATACATATAATATACAAAATAAAGAAAACAACCAATAATATAGACGAATAATACGACGTCACATTTTGTCCATACTCATTTCAGTTCTACAACAATGTGATCGATGGCGCGAAGAAGATGGAGCTAGTCGGCCTTCTCCTGTCCTGGACCGGCCTCTTGATGGCGATGTTCATTTTCCACTACTTCAGGTAAGCACACGGCACGGCTGCAGGTTCCATGACATGCAAATATATGTTTGTTTGGTGTTTGTTTGTTTTATTGTTTCTTTGTTTGTTTGATTGTTTGTTTGTTTGTTTGTTTGTTTGTGTGTTTGTTTGTTTTATATTTAAACTCGGAAATTAAACCTCATTATCAGCCGTCAGGCTGTTTTTCAGCAATTCCGTATAAAATATACAAATTACAGTAAAAAGCAAATTTGTTGAATTTGTTTATCTGTGTTTAATAGTGTACCCACCAATTGTTTGTGAATTGTTTGACTTTATGAGTTTTTTTGTGATTATTTTAAAACATTTTAAGCAATGTTCTCTTCACTTTGCTACTTCCCCCCCCCCCCCCCCCCCACCCTCCCCTTTTCAAGAGTCGTGAAAATGGGAAGTGCGTCATATATTCTAGGCCAAAATCATCTGATTTGGGGCAAAACTTTTCTTATTTGTGGGCAAAATCATCATTTTTCTATTGAATTTGTATCTGTATTTGTTGTGTGTGGGGGGGGGGGGGGGAGTTGCGAAAGTCTTTAGCCTCCCTGACAAACAACAAATTACTTGCGCTCACGTCGTTGCATGATACTTCGCGCTTTTCTAGAGGAAGGATGATACGTCACGTGTGATCTTGTTCGTTAAAAGTATTTGCCAAGATGGTAAGATGGTCGGATCTTCGACAAAGGTCATCTGATTTTCGCCAAATCATTATATTCCAATTTCGGGGAAAATCATATTATTTGTGGTAACTTAATGCTGGGAGGCTTTATGGGGGGCCCTTAATTTAGCCTCCCTGACGACAGTGCTCTCAATACGCTTAAGCCGTTGCATGATAATTGTCTTTAAAACATCGCCCTTGTTCGGAGGGAAAGATGGTACGGGAAAGCATGTCCGTTATCTGATCAGGCCACGTCGTCTTGACACATTACGCACATTCTTGACACAAATCTTACAAATCTAGATCCTTATAATTATCAAGGATCTTCTTCACTCTCGCATTCGTCACGTGGATGCGTAAGTGTGTTAACCCAACCCCTCTGGGAAACATTATACCCTGTGTCGACACACATACCCGGAGTCTCGGGTACGGTGTGCACTGATCTAACCCTATAGTGTCCATAAAACATAATGTACATGTATAACCCCGAGTTGTGTAATGAGATTACCCTTTCTTGATATCAAGAATTACCATTGGTTAACAACAGAAAATCATTTCTTGATGTCAATAATTCATTTCTTGATATCAAGAAAATGCATTCGTGATATCAAAAAATTGAATTCCTGATATCAAGAATTCCATTCTTGATATCAGGAAATATGAATGAATGTAAGGGGATAGTTGAGTTTTGGTATAGAGGGCGCTACACAAAATATTTTTTGTGAGATAATGAAAAACTGAGAGTCAAATTCGAAAGAGCATACAATTTTAATGACAGAATAAACTTTATTTGATCAAAATCGGCTCAGAAATTGCTGAAATATCCATAAACATAGCCATTTGTAATAACTGTGGGGCCCCACAATTATTCGATAATTTTGAACCAGCCGTTAAAAAAATTAAAGAAATGCTTCCTCTTTTCAAAAATTTACAAAAGAGGTTTTTAAATAGTTGTTGATTATCTCTCTATCTAATCACTATTTCAACAAAACATCACATGCACAATATTTTATTTAAAATGGTTGAAACCGATGAGTGTTTATAGAGAGCGCCCTTTTCAGTTTTAACGGCTCATTTTAAATGATAACAGGCTTTTTACTTAGTCATGTGTAATTTTATATTCCTTTCGAGCATGGTGGAGTTATAACTATGAGTTTGTATTGTAATGGTGCAGGTTTTGGTTACTAAAATTCAGTTTGACCAAAACTGTACTCTCTTTACCAGAACTCAACTATCCCTTTAAAACGGCTTGCCATACGCGCATTATAATCTCAAATAGTTGACAAACTAATCCGATTTTCTGAACATATAACCGACCCTCAAGGTCGATGTGAGCACAGATATAGTAATTGTATCACCCCAGATCTTCTGTTTACATGTAGTGACTTTATAGTCACAAGGGCTAGGGCCATGCAGCTCCCACCTCTTCGCCATGTACACCAAGAGGTTTGAAATTACAAATATAAGGGCTATACTTATAATAAACACACCATATTCGGGCAAAATCAGACCTTTTCAGGGGGAAAAAATAGCTTATGTTCCGGCAAATTCAATTCAGTTTTACTACAGAGAGAAAGGATGTTATCCGGGTTAACAGACTTATGAAAATGTCAGGACGCCTAGATACGAGTGTCATATATAGATACAACACATATTTGATATGCAATCTTATATCTCTGAATATATTGAAGTATCATTTCAAACCCATATTTAGCGTTTGAATTTCATAATAAATTATTCATACGGCCTACTAAGAATCTAGTAAATGAAACCAGTATGAGGTTATGTGTCGGATTTTGATGACTTCTCTAATTTCCTCGGCAGAATTCGGTCTCATACATAATTCTCATTTAAAGTTTTGTCATCCATATTTAAGGGTTTAGTTTAGAGGGCGCTTTAAGAAATAATTCATTTATGAGGTAATGGAAAATATAAATGTAGTATTTGGAAGAGCACGTGATTTTAAAGATAAACAAACTTTATTTGATCGAAATCTGTTCAGAAAGAGCTGAAATATCAATTGATATATCATATTGGAATACAAAATGTGGGTCCCACATTTATTCAACAATTTAAGAAAAATTGCATATAATATAATCCCCCACTTTTTCGATACCGAAGAGGTTTTTAAGTAGTTTTTAATAATCTCAAAATTGTAAAATTATTATTATTTAAAAAAATTATCACATTTCACAATTTTGTATACATTTTGTTAAACCAATATGTTTTTAGAGAGCGCCCTCTTGTGTTTTAACGGCTGCTTTTTGAAATATAACAGCACTTTAACTTAGCCGTTTGTAAGTTTTTTCTACCTTTCGGGCATGGTGGAATTGTCTAATAGTTTGTAACGATATTGTGCAAGTTTTGGTAACTAATAATCAGTTTGACCAAAACTGCACTTTCCCTTTAAGAGGCGTTATTTTTATATGAATGTAAATAGGCTAAAGGATCATATTTTTGCATTTGAAAGCCGACTTACATGACTTATAATCGGGTTATATGATACATAATCCCAACAGCGTAATAATCTAGATTCCAAATCGAGCTCGCAGAAACCGCTTGGTTCTCAAATGCTAATTTCAATTCATGTTATGTATCTAGGTTCCTCCATTTCGTATCAAATAATTATATCTTGGTTACGATTCCTTTGTTCGCGGGATTTAATGTTCTATAATGACATTTAATAATATATGTCGTAACTTTATGATTTATGAATATCGCAAGATGTAAAGTTCGTATAAAATATCGGTTGCGCCACTTTCATTTCAAATTTTCTTGGGATTTAAGTTTTAAAAGATAAAGTTATTGGCCCCGTTGCAGAAAGACTTCCAATCAATTTTAAAGTTGCAATTAATTGCCAATAAGATGCACGCATTTAGTCACATGATCTGACTGCAATGAATTGCAACTTAAAGGGGTAGTTTAGTTTTGGTAGAGAGGGCGCTGCACATCACAATTCGTTTGTGAGGTAATGAAAAACTGAGTGTCGACTTTGAGAGAACATGCAATTTTAATGGCAGAATAAACTTTATTTGGTCACAATCGACCCAGAAACGGCTGAAATATCAATAAATATATCTGATCTTATAATTATTTGGGGCCCAAATAATTAGATGATTTTTTTCAAAACATTTTTAAAATGCTTGCACTTTTTCAAAAATTTTCAAAAGCGTTTTTTAAATAGTTCTTGATGATCTCTCTATTTAATAATTATTTCAATAAAACATCACATGCATAATTTTGTATTAAAAATGGTTGAAACCAATGCCTTTTTAAAAAGCGCCCTCTTGTGTTTTAATGGCTCTTTTTTTTAATGATAACAGGCTTTTTACTTAGTCGTTTGTAATTTTGTATACTTTTCGAGCATGGTAGAGTTATAACTATTAGTTTATAATGTTACTGTCCAGGTTTGGTTACTAAAGTTCAGCCTTACCAAAACTGTACTACCCCTTTAAAGGGATAGTTTAGTTTTGGTATATTATAGAGGGCGCTACACAAAATATTTTTTGGTGACATAATGAAAAACTGAGTGTCAAATTTGAACCAGCCGTTAAATTTTTTGTGTAATGCTTCCTCTTTCCAAAAATGTACAAAGGAGGTTTTTAACAATAGTTGTTGATTGTCTCTCTATCTAATCACTATTAAAAAATATATATCACATGCACAATATTTTATTTAAAATGGTTGAACCAATGACTTTTTAGAGACAGCCCTCTTGAGTTTTAACAGCTCTTTTTGAATGATAACCGGCTTTTTACTTAGTCATCTGTAATTTTGTATTCCTTTTGAGCAGGGTGGAGTTAGTTTGAAAATGTAATGATGCAGGTTTTGGTTACTAAAATTCAGTTTTACCAAAACTGTACTCTCTTTACCAAAACTCAACTATCCCTTTAACAATCGATTGCAACTCTTTCTTCGACGGGGCCCAGATCAGATATTATTTGGTAAACGTTTTGTTTTTTCATTTCTCATGACTTAAGATGTCACCGCACCACAATCCAGCACAATCTCTTCTTCAATCATTTTCTTTGTCTTCATTTCACGTTCGAGTCATTCTATGAATAAAAAAATATCTTGTTTAAATTGACTTCCTTTACAGCTTAAAATATAATCCCTGTATGAAACTGTATACAAAATAATTGTTTGTATGTTTAGGATTGTTTTCTTATTATCTCTAGAAATATTCGATGCCGCAGTACCATGAAACCCAAGATCCACAGTATCTCTTTTAGAAAGAGATGCAATCGAGTATAAGTCAGATCATGTGTTCTAAATACACAAATCTGATTTGTTGAAACGCGAAAATTTCCTGACTTACAATTATTTATCCTAATTTATTAATCATGTATCCGTTTACGCTATCCGGTGATATGTGACCAGGCCTTTATGTCCTGATGTCCTTACTTATTTTAATCCCTGTACAAATCTGTATTTATTTAATGTGTTTGGTGTCTTGCATTTGTACTTTTCTTCTGTAGAAATCTTCGATGTCACCGGACCAAGATTCACCAGCATCTCTTCGTCGCCTTCATCTTCCGTCTCACACTCGAGATCATCCTCTGGATCGACCGCTTCGAAGGCAAGGACAATTCCAATTCGTCCGAGGGTTTCAACAATTCCAAGGCGGGCGGCATTCGCAATCTGGTAAGTATACGTTTCGTGGAGCTCCATCGAATGAGAGTTAAGCCCGATGCAGACAGAGCCGACTCAACCCAATCCGAATGGTTTTCAGTCAGATGGGCTCTGTATGCGTTGCCTCACGACTCCGATTTTGCCAGTCGAAATTCTAGGTCTAAATAAATTATCATCTTCACCCAAACATGTTTGTTTTGCCCAGACAGCGTCCATATCCCTAACCAATACCCCCGCTCTCACAAAAGTGTTACAACATCGCTGTACCATATGCATGGCCCGACTTATCAATCTGAATTAATAATTACTAATCAGCTAATAATACAGACAGTGTGATTTCTCAGAATTTGAACCTAAAAAAAAAATATATATACAATTTTACTTTGAATCTTATCATACACCCAGTTCGCCCTGTGCAAGACCTTCGAAGTTCTCCGGGAATATACGAGGATTTGCACATTCGCCTGGATGTTCATCGAGGGCATATATCTCAACACGTTGCTGTCTTCGGCAGTTTTCGGAAGCCCGAAGTTCATATTGTTCTACATCATCGGATGGGGTATGTATGTTTGTGTTCATTAATAACTATTACAATTTTTATTTGACATTAGTCATTCAATTGCGGTAAGATTAATTGCCGTCCTTTTAGGGCCTTTTGAATGAGCAGGCTGCATGTGGAGATCAGTAAAAAATTTACCCTAACTATTATGGAAAGTCATTAGTAAGTATTTGATACATTTTATACATTTTCCATCAAAAGCATAACATCTCCTTGATAATAGAAAATATTATTATGATTTGAATCAACATTTTATGCCTTTTAAAATAACTTTACAAACAAAATTCAAAGAAACTAACGGCTTTCCGTAATGTTTAAGTCCAATTTTGAGAAGATAAATTTAAGATCCATGTGAAACACCCCCCCCCCCCCCCCCCCCTAGTATGTTCTAAGTTCCGGATAATGATATTGATTGAATTATTATGTACTTTCATGGGGAAACAAATACGTCACTGTCCATCGGTGAAAGTGTATGGTGTTAAATCCTTTTATTAAACTGAATCGCATACTATTTTGTCGTTTCATTGACCGATTCATACTTGGAAAACTTGCATTTTCTCATGGACGAATCTGGTGACATATAATACGGACTCAAAGACTAGCAGTTAATACATTCGTAGAAAATTAATAAAGACGGAGAGCTGTAAAGCAGATATATGTGACATTTAAAACATGGTGAGCTACTGAGTCGTTCAAGCCCGTTCGTTAAGATTAGTATGCCAGGACGACTCGTGCCCATCACAATAACAATGTCAGTGAATGGGTGACATAAGGCGAAAGAACATCATCTGGCAAATATAAATAGTGAAATGTAATTCTTTACCCACTTTGCTCCCAAAAGGAGAAACAGACAGAGATATCCCACGGGAGTGGTTTTGCCACCCCCTCCATCATTTTCCATAGCTTAGAAATTGGAAACAAGAGATGAACAGTGTTCATGTGACGAAGAGTTTGTCTCCATTATTGGCGTAAATTGGCTGGTGCCTCCTCAATATCAAACCCTCTCTTCTACTACCAGTAGATGATGAAATTATTGTCGAGCGGTTACTCTGGTCATCGCCTTTGTTTCTACTTCTCAGTTAGGACAACTTTATGAGCACGGGTCGGTGCACTTTTTCGAAATGTATTTCCCTATTGAATTTGAATTCAATACGATTATCCTTATGGTCCGTATTACTTCATAGTATATTCTATACACACTGTCATGTATATTTCTTTACGCTTGCTTTGAGGAAACAAGATTGGAATCTTTACTATATCTTCATTATGTCTTTTGATTGTTAAATAGACGTCCATGTTGCTTTAGGGGTAGTACAGTTTTGGTAAGGCTGAACTTTAGTAACCAAAACTTGGACAGTAACAATATAAACTAATAGTTATAACTCCACCATGCTCGAAAGGTATACAAAATTACAAACGACTAAGTAAAAAGGCCGTTATCATGCAAAAAGAGCCGTTAAAACACAAGAGGGCGCTTTCTAAAAAGGCATTATTTGGGCCCCAAATAATTATAAGATCAGATATATTTATTGATATTTCAGCCGTTTCTGGGTCGATTTTGACCAAATAAAGTTTATTCTGCAATTAAAATTGCATGTTCTATCAAATTCGACACTCAGTTTTTCATTACCTCACAAAAAAATTGTGATGTGCAGCGCCCTCTCTACCAAAACTATACCACCCCTTTAAGTTATCATATTTGATTCAATCTTTTTTCTTTTTTTTTCAAATTTTTGATTCAATCTTGTTAAAAAAATAAGTATATAATCGTCTTAACCCGTTATATTCCTTTGATTGCTATTAGCTGTTGCTCTTCCGTTCGTGGTCGCATGGGCAGTCGTCATGGACCTAACGACCGAAGAAACGGGGTAATTAAAAATAAAAAAATTGTGTAAATGTTGGTTTTGTTTCTTTAGAAATTGTCAATATTTGTGCCCATTTTCGAGCGTTGTTTTAGGATTTGAATTAATACTTGCAAGCACGTATTCAATGATGGGGTTGAAACTTTGGCATGTACAGGCGAGTTTTGTCTAAGAGGCAGAGGTTGGTTGAACAAATTAATACAAGATTATATGTCTTCAAACAAAACGAAATAAGCTGATTTCATTTGAAGATGGGATAGTGTTTACCCATTATTGTGTTAACTATGCCCGGCAATTGTTTTTATTTTGTTCTAATGCAAGTATTTCGTGATTGTGCCCTAATTATGAGGAAATGTTACCAGAATGTTGGTGATCTTTCTCTCGGGGGCTGCAGCCCCTATCACCCTGGGGTCCGCTCGCTAGTCATAAGGACCGTTAGTCATAAGGACCGCTAGTCATACGGACCACTATTTATCCTGATGACTTTATGAATAGTGACCCCCTTTTCGTTTTATGAATAGCGGTCCTTCACGTATAGGAAGTTACACGTTATGAATAGCGGTCCCTTATGACTAGCGGTCCTTATGACTAGCGGTCCTCATGACTAGCGAGGTTACCCCACCACCCCTCCCCTTTTTAGTCAAACACTTTGCGTTGAAAGATCATTAACCTCCCTATATAGCTACTCAGATAAATTGGAATCGAAAATTTAACACTTCGTCCTGTATATTATGATAATTTCTTAACCTACTTTTACCCTGTAAGTGACCGCTGCAGCGGCTACAGCAGCTACAGCTGTCATTTTCATAGTGCAATTCAAATGTCAACTGCTTTGACCTAATAAATCATACCATGTTTGAAAGGGGAACTGGCGCCCAAGTGGATGTTTATTCTATTTTAATTTCATAGCTTGGTGCTATTTCTTACAGAGTTGAACTGTATTATATATACGAATACACATGATTCATCTTGACACACATGCACGATCACACATACACACGCACACATACATAGACGGACACGAACACACCCTTACACACGCATATATTCACACTCAAACGCACGCACTTTAATACACATGTCAGCACAATGTACACACAAAAAACGCACAAATAACTACAATTACACCGAATCAGAGCCATTATTTGTTTTGCTTTTAATGGCAGTAATTGTTCAATGTAAATTAAATACATCTCATTTAAATCAAATACTTGTTTTAATGAAATCGAAATCACCAAAGTCATTCATTCATCTGCTTTTACTTCCTCGATGTAGCTGTTGGTACGGTCATCTGGAGTCCATCTGGTACTGGGTCTTCATCGAGATCCCGAGGAACCTCATGCTAGTGGTGAGTTCTCGGTGGTTTTTTAAAGGGATCTAGTAACTTTGTTGACATGTGCAACAACAAGTCAAGAATGGTTGATACAATGTGTATTGATGTGATCTGATATGTCCAATGAGTAATGTGTGAAATATCACGTTAAATGGATGTTATATGGCCGAGTAATGAGCGAAAATACAAAGACTGTAGTGATATTCACAAACTCATTGCACTGACTTGGTACAAGGTTACGCCTATCCAGTGGATAGTTTAACGTCTGAACATTTCAATCGCAAATATCTTTTTAACAAAAGGAAAATAAAAAAAAACGAAACGTGTCCCATGCTTATATTGTTAATACGAATACAACAAGGTATGAGAAAACAGCTAGAGTTCCAAGTAAATTTTGAGGATTTTGACTATAATTACTAGATCCCATGACGGTGCCATGATCTCAGTAGATGAAAAGCTCTCTTGCTATAAACAATGCTATGAATAAGACAGGTACATGCATTATTTGAAATATTTATTCATGAATGTAGCGTATGGTTGCCTTACGTTTGTAATAGTGTATAACCGTTGAATGTTGATATATTCATATTTAGTATAATGTTTTTTATATGATTCTGTGAACCTGAGACAATTTTTTGTCCCATTTAAGAACGAATAAATCTTTAATCGTGAGTACTAACTAATTATCGAGATTATTTTGTATGAAGTTCGGCTGATATTGTAAGTTCATGTTTTGAATCAAGTAGGTTGTATAGATTGTCTCGGAGATGCAGTGTTAAATTGGGCATTTAGCATATGAAGCGAATCGGACATTTAAGTAGTTTATTGTAATACAATGTTTCCTCAACACCAACAAATAATCTAATAATGTAAGTACAATATACTGTGAAGATGACGAAAAGACCAAAATTAATGTAAAACACAAATGAATTTTACTTAAAA
This sequence comes from Echinarachnius parma, assembly GCA_037951105.1. NCBI lineage: Eukaryota > Metazoa > Echinodermata > Echinoidea > Clypeasteroida > Echinarachniidae > Echinarachnius > Echinarachnius parma. The sequence continues at coordinate 16,762 of JBAMJV010007918.1, forward strand.
GTAAGATAGTAATAATCACACTTTCATCATTATTTTGCTTTCTAATTCCAGGCGAACATATTCTTTCTCTTCAACATCATCAGAGTTTTGGTAACGAAGCTCCGCGAGAGTAACACGAGCGATACCCAACAAGTCAGGTCAGTTTCCATGGATACCCCGGTATATTATGATGACTAAGATAATTATGATGATGACGATGATGACGATGATGACGATGATGAGGATGATGACGATGATGATGATAATGATGATGATGATGATGATTATGATCATGATCATGTATGACATTTTCCCTAGGGTATGTTTGTTTACAATTAATATCTTATTGAGTAGATAAAGAGCTTACTATTTAATTTCGATTGTTGTATTGCTTTATTTAATTCTTGATAAAATAGAATCATCAAAGTATCCGGATTCCGTAAAGGCCCAGTCCAATACTGACAATTTTCACGGCGACTCGCAACGACTCGCAACGATTTACAAGAACGAATCGACTCGATTTAGCCACGGTTTTGGGCATGGGCGTAGCGACTTACGTAATACCTATTCATCAGGGGAGGTGAATGAATAGATTATCCCCCCAGTTGAATGGTTATCAATGACAGATCTACGCCCATGGTTTGGGGGAAGAACCGATACGATATAATACGATGCAACACGACCTAAGCGATTTTCTCGACGAACGTCAAATCGTTGCGATTAACCGTGAAAATCGTCAGTATGGGACTGGGCCTTATCTGTGAAAGTCATTTAGTGATAATATTGTTTTCATCTTGCAGGAAAGCACTAAAAGCGGCGATCGTGCTCCTTCCGCTCCTCGGCATCGCCAATCTGGTCTGGCTGATTCCCCAACCCCAGCCCGACGACAACCGTGCCTACATCCTCATCTACCACTATCTCCTCCTGTTCCTCGACTCGTTTCAGGGCTTCTTCGTTGCTGTGCTCTACTGCTTCGCCAACGCCGAGGTGAGAATGATGATGTTGATGATGACGTTGAGAATGATGATGATGGTTATGGGAATGACGATGATGATTATTGGGATGATGATAGTGATGATGATGATGGTGATGATGATGACGATGTTGACGATGATGACAATGCTGACAATGATGATGATAATGGTAATGAGGATGATGTTAGTAATGAAAATGAAGAGCTGAGAGATGATAATGCGAATGATGATGATGACGATGATGATGATGATGATGGCGACGATGAAGATGACGAGGAGAATGATGATGATTATGACGTTGAGAATGATGATGATGACGTTGAGAATGATGATGATGATTCCCATAATGATGATGATGATTATTGGGATGGTGATAGTGATGATGATGATGGTGATGATGATGACGATGTTGACGATGATGACAATGATGATGATAATGGTAATGAGGATAATGTTAGTAATGAAATTGAAGAGCTGAGAGATGATAATGCGAATGATGATGATGACGATGATGATGATGATGATGATGATGGCGACGATGAAGATGACGATGATAATAATGATGATGAGGAGGAGGAGGAGTATAGGAGGAGCTCTCAAATATTCCCCTCCTACATGTCCCATGAAACATCTGGGTTGACAGGCGACTTTTTACCACTATAAATCTATTCTTTGTATGGGTTTATTCATTTATTTTGTGTTTCAGGTGCGATCGACCATAAAACGGAAGTGGTCTGGGTGGAGGAACAGCAGGAAGCCGCATCATCACAGGGGGCACTCGGTGGTAACCACGGCTACAGACGTACGTAAGCATAATCTTCTTCTACTTTCTCCCCCAACCTTCTGTGTCAGTGTTGTGTGTGTGTGTGTTGCGCCCATCACTTAGCAAGTCAATAAGAAAAAGAAAACAAGGACTTTTATTGAATACATCACGTCTTGGGATCTACGCCTTTGTGATACATAACAATATACCTTTCAAGATGGAGATCTACGCATGTGTTGCGCACATCACTATGCGGAAGTCTACTTTCTATATAAAGGACTTTTATTCAACAGGCCCACTAGGATAAACAGACTTTGTGATGTTTACAAATATAATTTTTCAAGATGGTGATCTACGCATTCATTGAGTCTCAAGTACATTAGAAATTTGATATCAGACATCATTGACAACAACATTTCATAGCATGATTCCCTCAAAAATAAACCTCTGTTTTAACTTAGCTATTAAAGAAATACAGGGGAAATACAACGAAAAGATTATCATACACTTCATTAAAATAAGATATTAATAGCGCTATATACTGGCCTCTTTTGTAATAATGTAATGTAATAATGTTTAGTTGGTTTAAAAGGGAGCCAAGCGCTGGTATTTTCGCTTACCTACTGATACAGATAAGTGCATAATTCCCGTCACTTCTAGTCGTATATAATTATGTTCTGGGGATCACTAATAATGGAAATAATCAATGTTTTCGAAACCACTATTATCTGTTTTGACTGAACACTGGAGGCTGCCATGTTTTCCAAATGTACCATATGAGACGTCATCTGACCTTGCAGTAATAAAAGCAGGTTACGTAACCACTGACATAGCAGCAGATTCAACAACAGCGGTTACATAACCCACTTTTGTCGGTGCACGCTCGGATGCGCTCTGTAGACGTTTCATACGGTACCGTTGGGAAAAAAAAAACATGGCAGCCTCCAGTGCTCTTTGAAAACAGTTGATAGTGGTTTCAAAAACATTGATTATTTCCATTTTGAATGATACCCAAGAGGAAATATACAACTAGAAATTACAGGAATGCTGCACTTATCAGTAACAGCACACAACAACTCCAGTGTTTAATCGTTTCCCTTTAAATGTAGCTAATACATTTTGAACGATGAACGGAAGTAAATTGCGAATTCCCGAATCAATCGCGTTTAATATTGGAAAGTAAAATTAATTTTGTATAAGTAAATATTTTCGAATTCCCAAATAACTCCTTTCAAACAGCCGCTGACACAACCAAACTTTTTTGTTTTATTCCTTTATTGCAGAATTCAATTGTTAGGTAAGCCGGTGTGATGTATTTTGTATGCGGTCGCTTATAACCAATAAAATATTTAAAACAAATATTTGCTTTTTCCTATAACCCTTTCATTTACTATTAAAGATAACCAGACATTTATCAAGCTGCCTGAAAAGTTGTATGATTGTGATGAAACAACTCCATAACCTTTTTGCATATATCTTATCCATACAACTTTTAGTTTTGTGCATGGTATATAAGTTACAAATGTTGTTAACCCAGCAGAATTCCAATGCAGTGCGCGCTGTTCCGAAAACATGATTTAATTTCAACTTTGAAAATGCATGAGTTATGGACCGTATCCTTGGTCTTGTGTATTCGTATATCATTCTATATTCGAGGAATAATGTGTATGTATAGGTTATTTAGATGTATATATTTATTTATTTATTAAATTAATATTTAGTGCCGTCAACGTTACTTGACTAGTCTTTAAATAATTCGTTTAATTATCACTAAATTTAGTTTCTTCAAAATTACAAATATTGACCAATAGAGAATCCAACTATTATGAACAACATTGATTACTACCGTCTGCGTTCCGGTATGTTTGAATCTACAGAACTTTATAGTGATTTCCAAATAACATGCATAATTATAACGAAGAAAATATTTGTGTTATTTTACATACCAAAAAGTGTATACTCTAACAACACTCGTATGCCAATGTACAATGTTTCCCCCTATAAAACCAGTTCGATCAGCTTACCAAATTTATAAAATTATACAAACAAAATTATTTATTTGTGTTCGTGACACGCTGTTTAATTTTTTTTTTTTTTTTTGCAGGAATGGTGTTCTGTGTGGTTATGTTGTGTGTGTCTTAAATATGTACCAGTGCAACTTGTACTCTCATCTTTCTCCCAAATGCAAATTCCACGAGGAATAAAAAATAATAATACTGGTTCAGAAAAACAATTTTCATCTGGATTGCATGTAACATTTGAATACCCTTATTACGCTGAAGCAAACTTGTACTTATTTGTTTGTATTATTTTTTTTCTCTTTTGTTCATTTTTCTTTTATTTTACGCAGATTCGCATGTCCATGTTTGATAACGGTCACGTGCCAGCAGAAACGTGACGTCACAAGGGATACGAATAACGTGCTCACCGATATGAAGATCAACAATAGCGTCGAATTATGACTGAATTGTGACTGGTCAAACAAAAAGGAGACGCGAATCGCACTGTACTTACTACTAGCAACTAGTACAACCATGTATGTTCCACACATCCGCACGCACGCGCACATCGTCATGATTGTTGTGCGCTGCTGAACGCGCTTCAAACGTACAGAGTGAAATGAGCTGTACTAGTGCAGGAATCTTTTGCGCTGATCGGCCAATGAAGCAAGCTGCTTGAGACTGACTGTGTTGAAGGTGTGTTTCAATCTAACGCACACCACGGAGGTGTTGATAGATGGATTTATCAACCCCATACACTTTTTAAACTGTATAATGTGCTCGTTACCAAGTCCTTCATGTGCTACACGTTAAACTCTGTGGATCGTGCCCGTCATGGAACATCGTTTTCGGGGGGGGGGGGGGGGGGGGGGTGAATAAAGTTACCACAATTATTATGGACTAAACTCGTGTGGTTGTTTGGCTACATGTGTTCATTCGCCGTGCTAATGTGTGATTCGTTCTCTTCGTCACATTTAGTTAGGGTGTGTGCAGATTGACGATTAAAACAAGCCCTGGAACTTTTTTTTTTGGCGAACAGTAGAGGCAGGAACAATGACCCCTAATTCTAGCTCGCCCCGAACTATTTCATTGCACATGTTAATGTGGTGCGCATTGTCGCCAGGATTTCGTAGTTCACTATATCCATCCGTAAGCTCAGGACGACTAAAATATTGGGCAAATTAATTTAACCGTCGCCTGCATGGAGAACTCCCTCATAAATGGTGTGCATTGCACCACTAGAAAGTCGGTTATACTGTGCCGATTTGCACACAGAGCAAGCCGCGGGACACGTTGGTACGCGAACCGAGTGAGAATGATGAAGGGGTGATACGCCTGTTACATTATGGTTTGGAATCGTTCAACTTTGAACCGAAGTATGGCTTGATGGAGCTTGACCGCGGGAACATATTCTTTACTTAATTGAACGTCGGGGCCAGTTTCTTCTTCTTTTTGGCAGGTCTAACACAGACCAGTGATGAACAAATATTGGACATTCGAAATTAATATACGTCGATGTTAGATAACTCTTTTGTAACGAGGCCAGCACGTATTTGTTCACAACAATGTTAAGCATTTCATAAGTGTGTTTGATTTCTATTATGATGGAGTAGTAAAGCTGCTTTTATTATGAAACTAGCTAAGGACATTGTTTGATTTTTGCTTTAACGAAATATATTTAAAGGGACTTCGTCATCGCGTCATGAAATGCATTTAATTTTAAAGTTTTAGAAAAATGAATCATAAAGAGAAATTAATCATAAAGAGCAACAATAGTCACCTTTGACCGATTGCCATCAAACTATAACAACAACGACGTGTTTAATGGGGGCGCTTTTTAAATAATGCATAGGAGGTGTCATTTGTACTCAGGCCGCACGCATTGCGCTTTGACGTAGCTTTAAAAATTACACTCTGGAGTGTAATATTTCCGCGTAACCATGCGTGAGTATGAAAGAATCCGCGTCCTTCTGAAGTTAAAATGGCGCTGCCCTGTGCAGTGCGTCCTCTAGGGTGACGATGCGGCCCCTTTAATTATCTTGAATAACTGAGGTATTGTAGTTCGATAAATATAAAGATTATATTGTGCTAATTTGTACCATCACCACCGTTATGATTTAAGTGACTGTATTCAAGAAATTTCGCTTATACCAGATTGTATTTGAATTACGTAATGCGGTGCATTGAGATTTCCGCCGCTTACTGTAATGTCTTGAAATGTAAGGTAATACATCTAATGTAATATGTAATATAATACAACTTGCCCCGGGTAAACAAATGCTGCACATGTATGCTTTAGGCCTATAATCATAATCGTTATTGTTTGTACTTATTTTAATGGTGTTGTTTCACCTCGATCTGTCCAGTGTTGTAGCTAAATTAGGCAAGTAGGCCATCTTATGTCCCCACCATGTCATCATTTCATTTCATTTCATTTTCATTTATTTTATTTCAACCAAATATCAAAATATATACATTGTAAAATACAAGAAATATCAACAAATGGTTGAGGTACCCCTTGCAAGCAAAGCTTGTGAGCGGGGCACCTTAAGAACATAATCAACTAATTAACTAAATACAATTTTTACAAATAATTACTAATTAAGCATAAGGATCAGACATATTGTATGGAATGTATGACCGATGTTAATCACTTCAATATCGTTGTGTGAATGTTTCTTTAAATGTTCTGATGCGAATTGTCCCTTGAATGTTCTAGTGATGCGAATTTTCACTTGAATGTTCTGATGTGAGCGTTCCCTTAAATTTTCTGATGTGAATGTTCCCTTGAATGATCTGATGTAAATGATCCCTTCAATGTTCTGATGTGAATGTACCCTTGAATGATTTGATGTGGATGTTTCCTTGAATGTTTTGATTTGAATGTTCCCTTGAATTTTCGGATGTGAATGATCCCTTAAATGTGATGATGTGAATGTACCCTTGCATGATCTGATATGAATGATCCCTTAAATGTGATCATGTGAATGAACCCTTGGACGATCTGTTGTAGATGTTTCTTTGAACGGTCTATTTTGAATGTGTCATTGAATGGTCTCATGCCAATATTCCCTTAAAATATGTGATGTACATGTTCCCTTGAATTGTATGGTGTTAATATTCAATTGAGTGCTCTGATGTGAATGCGCCTTTGATTGTTCTGATGTGAATGTTTGTTGAAGTTTGGATGTGAATGCTCTGATGCGAATAATCACTTGATTGATTTGGGTGTGAATGCTCACTTCAGTGACTGATATGATTGACACGTTTACCTAAACGTTCTGGTGTTCATGCACTTGAACGTTCCGGTGTAAATTCCCTTGAATGTTTTGTATGCACGTGTGAATGTTCGCTTTGATGCCCTGATTGTTAAGTTGAATGATGAAGTGTGAAACTGTGAATGTGTAATTGAATATGTTTTGTGTGGATGTTCACAGTAACTGTTCTGATGTCCATGTTCACGGGAATGTTCTGTGTGAATGCTTACTTTAATAACACATTGTGAGTGTTCACTTTAAACATAAACTTGAATGCACTTGGTGTGAAGGTTTGCTTGAATGTTATTATGTGATTCTGTTTTGGGTTTGTTTACTTGAATGTTCTGATGTGAATATTCACTTCAATGTTCACTTGAATGTTCATATAAGTGGTCATTCAAATGTTATGAGGTTACTCGAATGTCCTGATGCTAGTGTTCACTTGAAAGTATAGTGAATAAGTGATGTAAAGGTTTACTTGAATGTAGTGGTGTGAATGATGGCTTGAACTTTAGTCTGATGTGAATGGTCAGTTGAACGTTTAGATGTGAATATTCTATTGAATGTCCATATGACTGTTCTGGTGTAAATATTCACATTAGTTTTCACCTGAAAGTTCTGATATGACAGTGATTAATCTATGTTTTGTCTGTCTGTATGTTTGTGTTCTTGGATGGAGTGTGTTTATGTTTGGTGCATGTCTGTGTGAGTTTATGTTGGTTAATAAATTGTCTCCGTGGGTATCAACTGTATGTGTGTAGGTACAAACAAGTGTGTGTGTGGTTGTATGTGTGTGCGTGCCTGCACGTGTATATACATATATGCGGGTGTGTGTTTGATTATATGTATGTTTGATGTTTGGTGCCTGCATGTTGTTGTTGGTTTGAAAAGTTGGTTGCCTAATGTGTTGTTTGTGCATAATTGTCAGCCTAAATGTGTGCATGTTTGTGTTTTTTTGCGTGCGTGCGTGCAAGGGGTCTTCTCAAAAGTGCATTTTCAGCGTGTTCGTGTTGGTGTATATGTGTGTGTGTGTGTGTGTGTGTGCGCGCGCGCGTGTGTGTGTGTGTTTGTGTTTGTGTGTGTTTGCCTAAACTTACGTACGTGCATGTTTTGGTATAAACCGAGGCACTTACATCTTTTATAAGATCAATACAAATGTACAATGTAATGCAAATATAGTGCTATTTCAAATGAATGTCAACCTTTTAGTAAAAAAAATTCGTGTACAAGGCGATTTAAGAGTAACCTATAATTTAAAAAGAACAAAATACTTTATAAGATTTCATTTTTAAAATGTGTTTAAATATGTGGGCCATAATGGAGTATGCGATTAAAATACAGAAAGGGAGCAGTGTGTACTATATAGTATGTAATATAATATATAATGTTTAATGTACAGTCTATACGTGTAGATATTGATATATTTTGTTTGAAATTGAACTATTTTTCTGCTCTTCCTATTATAACAAATCATGAGAAACGTACAATAGCCGGTATCACACACAATTATCTAGATAATTCACTTACGTATATGACAGACGGGTGACAGATATGCTACATATTATCTAGTTAATTAGCCCCAGTGTGACACCGACTAATATTGCAAATTCAGAACGAATCAGTTGAAGGTAATCAACACCAAGAAACTGGTATCGGAGTGTAAATAATCAAAAGTATGATGCAGTGGCGTTGCGCGGTCGGTCTGATCGGGGTGCAAAGAAAATATTGGATTTGGGTCACACCTTTTTGTGTATGTCAACTTATTGGGGGCAAGTACCCCCTTGCCCCCCCCCCCCCCCCTGGAGCTACGCCATTCATTTGATGTGTAACATTATTAGTCTTTGCTACAAAGAGCTGCTGCAGCAGCAGCTTGCTCTGATATAACAAAACCCCTCTTTATTTTTGGTTTGATTGATTTTTTCTTCCCGATGTAACAATCTAATTTTCCAACCGACACATTTTAGCAGAACTAATGTTAAAATTGTTTTCCAAACTTAATTTACGGCTACCTCGCGATGTGTAATGAATAATAATGTGTGTCAATACACTGTTTCTGAATTAAACTATTTGATTTGGAATACGATATTCTGTAGACCAAATGAGGTGGAATTGAGTTCTAAATCTAGCATATTACTTATTTTAAAAAAAACATACTTTTGTGTATGTCGGTTCCCTCGAATTCGTCATTACCCTGTAATAACCTGCGCTGTGTGCTCTGTTTTGGCTTTGTAATGTAATGTAATGTACGATACACAAAAATGGCACGCATTGTTCCATTTCTTTACATCATTATATTTATGAAAATACTGTGAACAAAATACATGTTATTCTATATAAAAGCATGGCGTGGGATTCGGATTTAATTATTGACTTGAGTAATTATTCCTCCCTAAAATATCAGATACGTTCAGTACGAGGGGCGTTCAATAAGTTCATAGCCCGACCTTGAAGGAGCAGGAAGTTGTGTATGCAATGTTGCATCCCTCACATGGTCTGTGATGCAAAGCCAGGTCAGTTGTATTCTGTCTCTGTTCTAGACTGGCCGTCCATGTAACAACGTTCATTAAAAATCACTTGGAAATTGAAGCAATGCAAGCTGATGAGAGGCATGCGCTGCTCCATGACAATGTGCCTGCCAATGCACAAGAGCGGGGTGACCCTGCTTAAGACATTGACTGCGGGATGGGGTTGTTGATACTTTCTCCCTTTTCCAGAACCTGGCATCGTTAGATATCTTTCTACAGATGAAGAAACACTCCCAAGGTTGTGTTTTCCAGGAAGATGAGATGCTAATATATGCAGATTTTTGAGGGGTTTTCAAGAGGCTTTTTCAAGGAGGTCCTGGAGGCCATCAGGAATAATGCCGAAAAGTGCAAGGCTGTAGATGAGGATTATGTGGACATAGGAACATAAGAACATAGGAACATAGGAACATCAATGTTGCACCTTGACTCCTTCAAGGTCAGGCTTTGAACTTTTTGAATGCCCCTCATACTAACTACAGTGAAACCTCATTATAATGAGCACCCGAGTCCATTCAATTTGCTTCGTTATGGCAGATATATTATTGTTTAAGGGCTTAAGAGGAATAAAACAAAGAACCTAGACCTGAACCTGTGAAATTACCTTGTTATATCATTATCAGGTACCTCGTTATAACAGCTCGTTACAAAGGGGTTTTACTGTATTGAAATGACACTACATACTTGTATTTCAAAGTTAAACAATTACAACAAATGACAAAAGTCATGGCAAAAGAACACACAATTCACAACAGTTAATTAATGTTTAATATGGCTTTATTCATAAATAATGTTACTTTGCTTTTTCAAAATCATCTTTTCGTAGGCAATCAACAATCAACTCAATAATCTGCTTACCCTTTGGGGTCCGTCTAAATACACATACATTGTATCTACACTACCCAATATTGGCATTTCGAAACCCGCCTGACACATGATTGAAAACTTCCAAAAATCTGCAAACATAATCCCATTTACCCTTTAAAAAAATGAAAGTCAGTTGGATTAAAAACTAATATCATACTAGCATGTGTATTAAGTAAATCCAAATGTTTCCCTTGCTAGACAACCAGAGGCATGTAAAATAAATTTTGAACAGAATGTCGATTGAGAAAGAGAAGTACGTTGCTTGTATTTGGGAGATAATTATGTTTAAAGTTTGGTAACCTTGTGGAAACTCACTTTAGCTCTCTTTCATGTGTTTGAGTAAATATTCCCAAATTATAAATAATTATTTTCTGAAAATTATTGATCACATGCAGAAGGCTACTCCCTCCTAGATGGTGTTAAGAAATCAGTTTAGTTGAAAATCAACGTAAGGCTCTTCTCCCTCTCATTCGACAAATGAACAATTTTGTTTGTATTTATTATCTATGACATCCTTTCTCTATTCAACGTAACATCTCCATCAAAGCAAGAGCATTCAACAAAACAATGATACAGTAGCTTCTTTTTTGTCAAGAAGTTGAAAACATTTACTATCTCTTTCTCCCATCTACATTAAAACAACCCATAACTGCATTAAAACTATACATGAAAGCCTAATTAGTACACACACTTTCAATACTAATATATACTGAATATATTTCTATATAAACAACATTTGCATGCGATTCTGCCATCTAATATTCACCATACCACTGACTACCTAGTAGTATCTCTCATTTTAAAGAATACTCTAGGCAATTGCTGAGTTTCACTTCAACAAATTAATAGTTGCATCACGTCTTTAATGACAGCTTATTTCAGACTTGCTTCACCAGAACAATGTACAGAAAGAAAATGAAGATTTTCTTATTAAAGCGCATATGTACATAACACCATTGCACTTGACTTTATATGTTACATCTTTGTACATTTTCAGTTTCAGATAGTTTTAATGTACAGAAAAGCTTCAGGATTTGAAAAGTTTTCAAAGATATTAAATTCCCACAGATCATTTACTGTGTGTAATATTACCCCCTAAATGATGTTTTATCATGACATATGCATTCTATCCAAACAATTACACGTATCCAAAGTGTCTATCTTTTAAACTTTAGAAGGCTATTTATTAAATCTACCTTACACATTTTTGGAAGGCTACATCTTATTTATATAATGCTTATTAAAGAAGGCTACTTTGTAAGTATATTTATACAACTAAAGAAAGCTACCTTTTCTTAAATATATCTTCAAAACTTAGAAAGCTACTTTTTAAAATCAATCTTTGAAACTAAAGACGGCTATTTATTAGGTCTATGTTTATGTGGGCTACATCTTTAAAAAATACTGATACTGCAACTAAACACCATTATACACACCCTGAACATTTAAATAAATATACATGGACAATCACATAATTATTAATACATATTTTGACACACAGCCAATATTGCATAATATAAGGTTTAAATGTACAACACACGTGCGTATTATATGATAAATGTATTCACAAAGATTGAATAAAATATATATGTAAACATAACATAATTCATGGCTTTGAAAATGTTCACCCAATCATAACTATGTACATGATAAGAAAATTCAGATGAATATAACAGTACATGTTGATCAAATTATGCATACATATGTACAGCATACACATACATTTTCATTAATACTTCAAAGTAGTTTACTATTAAATTGGAGGCAAATTTATTTTATACCATTCAAATAAAAAAAACAACGACAAGACCATGAAGGAAATATACTGTTTTCACAAACGATTCAAAACTCAAACTTGCACATGTCCACATTCATTCCCACACACTGCAAACAAATGGTTTCAGGATATCTTTATCTTGATTACGTTACAGCTAGACCATATGGGGGGTGTTTCACAAAGATCCTAAGTTAAACTTAACTCTAAGTTGGACTTAAAAAGTATGGAAAGCCATTAGTTTCTTTGAAACATTATTGTAAAAGTCCTTTTTCAAAGGCATAAAATGTTGATTCCAATCATTAATATTTTCTATTATCAAGGAGATTTATGCAACAGTCTAAAGTTCTTGGGTTATTGCCTTTGAATATTGTATTCCAAGTCTACAAATGGCTTTCCGTAATAGTTAAGTGCAACTTAGAGTTAAGTTTAACTTAGAATCTTTGTGAAACACCCCCTAAGACAGTAAGCTGAACCCTTCAAAATGAAAATGGTATAGGCTTTTACAAAACAGCTGGTAACAAAAGGTTAAAGTGAGGCATGTAAAGTGTCAGATATTGCCCCAAATGACATTTGAGACTTCAATCCTGTACCAAAATCATTGTAAGATATGTCCGAATGTGTGAAAGTTTCATTGAAAAAGAACACTGCTTTCCTGGTTAAAATAGCGAAAATATGCGTCAGCTTTTACAACGGACGTTTATGAGGTTTATGACCGTTTGTTAACACTTTTGAGCTGAATGATAGATTTCGTCATACTAAAGGGGCATTTGAAAAAATCTAACCCTATGTTATTCTTCTCTTACCATAAGCTAAACAGCACGGTAGAAGAGAAACGAGGAAGCTCCAAGTAATTTTCGTGGAGTTAGACACTTTACAGGCCTCACTTTAACATTTGAACTGCGACACTAATATCAACTCATTATACACAGCGACAATCAATCTAGTACAGGCGAAATAAACACAGTATGAAAACATTTTCAGTGTGATTATTTCACTTTTCGTACTACTATATTGGACTACACAGAGCAACGCCTTTGACAATCAATACATTAATTGTACATATAAACATCAATTGAATAGTGTACGTTTCAAGGCTCTTGATAATATAGATAATCCATTCATAATGTTACATGTATGAGCAAGCAAATGTACATTACATAACCATACAAAATCTTTTACTTTAAAAAAATGGTTGCATTCAAGAAATTGTAATTCCCATAATACATGGTTCACAAGGGCATGTATTAATAAAACCACACTATCTCAGTTTCAAGCTAAGTCTATTTTGGATGAAATGGCCAAGTGAAGCAACACAAAGTGTTCTTAACCACTAACTATGGTTATCTGGCTAAGTCACGAATAAGCAATAGGTTAATTACTGATTAATAGTTGTATACATACATGTACATGGTAAACATTCCACAAAAAGTGTTAATTATTTCTGCCATACCCTGATTAATGGAAACTTTGTTTTATATTAACCTGCAGTACATTAACCGACACTAATTCAATCTTCAACAAATGTTCATAATCTCATTTCTTTAACCTTTTTCATACACTTCTTTTAGTTAAATAAATGTACATACATTGGTACAACTTACACGCACAAGTACATAATTATATCAGTACATATCATATGAGAATCATCATACTAGTTTTGTAATTGTACATCAAGAAATCAGCAAAATCTTTAAAAAAGGAAACTTAACTCCTAAAATCTTCATAGCAACAAGTACACCAGTTGAAAACGATTACATATGAATTGACTGTTCTTTTACAATATTAATTTTATTCGTTGTTACAATCTTAGCTTTGCTTTTTGTTTGGAATAAAGTTGAGACAGAATTATTGCATTTTAACAAGAATCTTATCAAAATGTATCTTACTTCCTCAAGATTCAACGTTGTTCCTTTACTAGCACCGTTTCATAAATGGAAATCTACATTTCTTACTAAAAATCTACAATGATTAAAACTGTATCAGTGTTAGCACATATTTTGTTTTCTGCCTGCATTCCTTTTTAACAACTTCCTTTTTACTTGTTAATAGTCCTATGTCTGTAAAATCGTGGGCCATTTTGTTTTTATGTGTTGCAGTCAAAATTGTATAATCATAATCATAACTATCTAGATTTACAAATCCATCAAGATCAGGTGGTTCATTCCATGATTCGGCTCAAGAAAATATTCTCAACAAGCCGAAAATATTTGCCAAATTTTCATAGCTACAATTTGTTATCATTGAAGACATGATCGCATTTTCTTGAATTAATAAAAGAAGGAAATTACAGTTGGTTCGTTTGACCATTCTCTGAAACAATAAAACAACATTTTGTGTTGTTGTCTAATTTTATAGCAAAAAATATAAACCAAAACTGAAAAATGTCCACATCTATCTACTCACTTTCTTGAAATAGAAAAAAAAAACTGTGGCAACAAAAATGCTTTAGACATTAAGATCAGTTGGGTCGATTAGCGGTCCCCCTAAATCTGCTAATGGAATATGCTGAGGTGGCTTCTCATCATCATCATCATCTGAGTCTACATTGGAGGAGGGAGGTGCCATTTGCCAGACGGGGGGTTGCTGGTTAAACTGCGGAGGGGACTGCATTTCAACTGAAGATGAACCTGGAAGGATGACACTCCTGTCGTGAAGCTGCGGAAAGAAGGAAGAACAAATGTGTATTTTTGTTTACAAACTTTAATATTATACAGGATAGAAAGCTACATGAATAATGCAGATTTATTGTTCTATAATTTATTTTGTTTAATCGACTGTCACTATGACGTTTAGCTATGATGAAAATTACTTCCTCAGGAATAACTAGATGGATCTTCGACTGCGCGCAGTCGAAAATGATGCCTCCGCCATTACGCAATTTATTTATATCAAGCCCAAATCAACATATACACTGAATTAATTCTGTACACTGAATTAATTCTGTTAACTCAATTTTGATGGTACTCTGTCTTTTAGATCTTGACGTATCACAATTATGAGCTATCAGTGACCTTGACCTTTGCCCTCATGACCCCAAAATCTAATGACTACAATTGTTCCCTAAGATACATTCAGGTATCAATTTGGATTGAAATCTGATATTCAGTTCTTGAGATTTTCAATCTCAAGCTACTTTTACATATAATGAGCCCTGTGACCTTTGACCTCATGACCCCCAAAATCTAATCAGTTCATTGGCTCTCCAAGGAACATACATGTACCAAGTTTGGTCAGAATCTGTCAATCCCTTCTTGAGATAACGCGATCACGAGCTATTTTTGCATATATAATGAGCTCTGTGACCTTTGACCTCATGACCCCAAAATCTAATCAGATCATTGGCCCACCAAGATACATACATGTACCAAGTTTGGTCAGAATCTGTCAATCCCTTCTTGAGATAACGCGATCACGAGCTATTTTTGCATATATAATGAGCTGTGACCTTTGACCTTTGACCTCATGACCCCAAAATCTAATCAGATCATTTGCCCCCCAAGATACATACATGTACCAAGTTTGGTCAGAATCCGTCAATCCGTTCTTGAGATAACGCGATCACAAGCTATTTTTGCATATATAATGAGCTCTGTGACCTTTGACCTTTGACCTCGTGACCCCAAAATCTAATCAGATCATCGGCCCCCCAAGATACATACATGACCCAAGTTTGGTGAAAATCCGTCAATCGGTTCTTGAGATAACGCGATCACGAGAACGGGACGTACGTACGTACGGACGTACGGACGTACGGACAACCCGAAAACATAATGCCTCCGGCTACTTCGTTGCGGAGGCATAAAAAAAAAAAAAATGTTGCAGTGTGTCCTTAATAGACATAAATAAACATTAAGATTCAAATTGCTTCTTAGGAAATGAAAATACATGTATAGTCAAACATCTGTAAGTGACCACCCAAGGGGGGGGGGGGGGGGGGAGGATAGCCTATGTTGACAGGCAGCTTCTATTCCATAACATTGTTTTCATCTGTTCAGAGGACACTACAGTAAGATGGCTGACAGGTTTGACTTTAAAGGAACTACAGCGTCTAGATGGCCTAATTTCACAATTAGGCTCTCTATACATAATTTTGCCTCAAGAAAAAGAATTTGGAAGTCATTTCCCATGAAATCAATCAATTTTGGGGTAATTAGTAAATATGTAATTGTCCTGGGAACGCCTCTTTTAAATCGCCAAAATGTGACGTCATCTATAGAACGGACTAATGAACTAAATTCTGTAGATGACGTAAGCCAATGAATTGTCAATTACATGTCAATCACGCTGCCGATTCTGGACCCTAAATATGGGTGGGGCGTAAACTGGCTGCTAAGTGAGATTTGGCATCAGAAAATTAGTCTAAATTCACTACTGTGTTTATTTTCATGGAGTTTTTTTTCGGCAGACCTAGTTTACAGGTCATCAACTATGGAATAAGTGCCAAAGTATGTTGTATTCTCTAGTTCCTTTAATGTGTCCTTCTGAATGGCCAGTCTTTATTATTATTATCATACAGGTGGTTACAGAAGTAATTAACTCTTAACAGCCTACATACCTGGTGCATATAGAGGGCACTGAAGTTCATATCGGCAGTGTTCGTGTTGGCCGGCATCCCCCCGGTCAAGATGGGATTGGTCGTCGGGGCGACAGACTGTTGCATCAAACCCGGGCCCTGCATGCTGCTAAGGAATGCATCTGGACTTTGGATACTGTAGAGGGGGAAATAGAAATGTTGATGGTTCAACTAACTTGCCAAGTTGTCTAAGCATTTTACATCAATAGCCTAACCAGTTTGTTTGTTCTTTAACATTTTACATTATTTAATGGAAATTGGGATAACACTTTCATCTGTATTCATTGATCCAAATAAACGTTTCCATCTATCTGACATTATATGAAATAATCATGCATTTTTCACCTTGTTAGAGACCCTGACCCTTCTGCATCCAAACGACATTCT
Organism: Echinarachnius parma; assembly: GCA_037951105.1. Classification (NCBI taxonomy): domain Eukaryota; kingdom Metazoa; phylum Echinodermata; class Echinoidea; order Clypeasteroida; family Echinarachniidae; genus Echinarachnius; species Echinarachnius parma. The sequence continues at coordinate 33,861 of JBAMJV010007918.1, forward strand.
GAACTGGTCACCCAACCCCTGATGGGATGGGAAGACGTGCAGTACTTGTCACACCCTTCTAGGGGTAGGGAAAACTTATTTGTATCTGTATTCATTGATCTAAATAACTATTCATCTCTGTGGTGTAATTAGAAGTAATCATAAACCATTTAACATAAATTGGTTTGACCTGGAGATTAAACCTGATTGACTCCAAAGGACCCTCCAAATTTGACATCTTGCCCCTGATGAGACTGGAGGGACGTGTAGTACTTGTCACACACTCTAGGGGTGGGGAAAACTAAATTTCATCTGTATTCATCGATCAAAATAACTATTCATCTCCCTGGCATAATAAGGAGCAATCATAATTTGTTCACCTGGTTAGCAGCCCAGACCCTTCAGGTTTCAATGGTCCCTCTGAACGCGTCAGCCCGCCCCCTGATGAGCCGAGAGAGGCTCTAGGGGTAGGAGGGGCTTTAGGGAGGTGGAATCATTTTCAAATGTATGAATCACTCTTACAATATTTAAGTCTCTGAAGAAAAAAAAATGCATGAAAAGTTTATCATAATTTGCTCACCTTGTTAGTAATCCTGACCCTTCCAGTTCCAAGGGGCCCTCTGAACTCGTCACCCCACCCCTGATGAGCTGGGAGGGGCGGGGAGGACTCGTCAAGCTCCCCTCTAGGAGCGGGGGTGGAGGGGAGGAGAGGGGGCCTGGAGGCTGGAAGTTTGGAGTTGGCATCGTGCCGAGGGACGGCGGGTTACTGTGCTGCACGGCTAGGCTGCCTAGGATACTGTTTTGCTGTGGAGAGAAAGAAAATACAAAGATTATTCATTAATAAATAAATAAAAGAAAAAGAAATAGATACATACAAGAGGGATTTTTTGATAAACATAATGAAACAAATAAGCTGTGCTGTCAGATTATAAATTGGTTCAAAGATCCTGTAAAGACAGTAAAGAATATGGGGATGACAACAATCCATTGCAAAGTAGACAAATAAGCACCTAAATGGATGTTGACTGGTATATAAACAGACTGATGCTAAGTTTCTCTAAAACTGTGTGTCTAACTATATTTAGGCTTAGTCTAAGACTAATTTTTATTTATTTTTTGCTGAGCGAGTTTAGTTAAACCAACGTTCTAAACAAAATAATTCTTGGCTCAGGTGTAACTACCAAGACCCAAATGCAGTGCATAGCAGGCTTCTCAAGAATTTATTGTTGGGTACCAAAGAGCACACCAAGGCAAATTACCCCTCGACCGAGTTTGGAGATAAATCCAGTGTGGGTTTATCGAAGACTGTGAGTCAAACTTTAAGAATAAAGAGAAAAGTGATTTAGACCAGCAGCTTAGGTTGGGTTTAACTTTGATGATAAAGTGTTGGCCAGAAAGGAGGAATGAAGAACTTTAACACAGAAATTATAATGTTAGAGACTTACCCCCTCTAGTGACGTGATTGATCTCAGTGACGTCATGAGTGCGTTGTTCTCTGCTTCCAGTCGATTACAAGTCTTGATGTCTCTATGAGCTGCGAAAGTAAACAAAAAAGGTGTTACATTCAATGAAATCAAATATCAATATCAAAAAAGTAAAGAAAAGCAGTTCATCAAGTGTAATGACAGAAGAAAATATAAAATATGCTAATTTTGCTTCGGGCAGACAGAAACTGTGGTTAGAATCCTTCAGATAAAATATAAGCAACATTTTTATCTAGTTCCAATTTTCTGTTAAATGATTTCACACAATATTTCCTTTCATTTACTATTGTCTTTATCCAACTCTAAATGTAGGCCTGCAAATGGTATACACCACCATTAACATACCTGCCAACATTTGAAAATGATAAATCTTACTCTCATGTGAGCGAAGCGCACATCCCCAGCGCGAAGTCCTTTGCAGCCGGGGTCCAGCTCTAGGGTTCTAGATGCGCTCTAGTGCCATTTTAGCCTTATTTTTTAACATATGACCACACTGAATGAGCAATACTTCAATGATAAAGATCATGAATATTTTGGCTTAATGAGCTTTTTTCATATACATTCATAAAATATGTATGTGTGTATATATATGCACATGTATGTTTACTTTTTGAAAAGAAAAGAAAACAAAACAAAACAAAACAAATTCTGACATAAAAATCGTACTGTTCCGATTTTTCACACTTTTCTAAGGAAAAAATCGGAACAAATACGGCAAAATCGCACTGGTTGGCAGGTATATGAATTAATAAAAGGCTGGAAATCCAGTAAAAGTAGAAACAACACGAAACAAAGAAAGGAGATCTAACCTTGTGTCTTGAGAGCGTTGATGAAGAACTTGCTGCTCTGGGGTGGGGTCCACTTGGGATTGGTTACAGTGAAGTGCATTAGGGAGAGCTCCGTCTTGCCATCTTCCGCCTGGTTGTATTGGTTGGCCTCGGAGTTGCCTCCCGTCATCCACTACAGAACGAAAAATAAAACAAAATTATATACAAATTGGCAACATCTGATTGCTTTGATTATACACGGTTGCCTGGTTGTATTGGTTAGCCTCAGAGTTGCCTCCAGTCATCCACTACAGAGCAAAAAACAAAATATTTAAATAATAATACACAAATTGGCAACGCGGGATCGCTTGATCATGTGCACTTTGGATTAGTTACTGTGAAGTGCATTAGGGACAGTTCAGTCTTCCCATCTTCTGCCTGGTTGTATTGGTTAGCCTCTGAGTTGCCTCCCATCATCCACTACAGAGCGAAAACAAAATGTTAAAAAAAATAATACACAAATTGGCAACGCGGGATCGCTTTGATCACGAGACACTTTGTGCATTTGGGACAGTTCTGTCTTCCCATCTTCTGCCTGGTTGTATTGGTTAGCCTCTGAGTTACCTCCAGTCATCCACTACAGAGCGAAAAAAAGGTATTTAAATAATAATACACAAATTGGCAACGCAGGATCACTTTGATCACGAGACACTTTGGATTAGTTACAGTGAAGTGCATTAGGGAGAGTTCTGTCTTCCCATCTTCTGCCTGGTTGTATTGGTTGGCCTCTGAGTTACCTCCAGTCATCCACTACAGAGCAAAAAAACAAATATTTAAATAATAATACACAAATTGGCAACGCGGGATCGCTTTGATCATGAGACACAGAGTTGCCTCCCATCATCCACTACGGAGGAAAAAGCAAATATTGTCATGGTACACTGTATAAATGATGTATCTTTATGGAATGTCACATATGTAGGTGTGGCAAGATCAGTAGATCTTAATCAAAGTTGAAAACCAGAGTCTGCCAATTCTACTTCAGCAAATTGACATTTGCTGCTCTCTATTTAATGTAGTTGTACAAATGGGTACATGGTAGGGAATTACGGATACATGTGTGTACAGAATGGCTAGAATGTTCCCTGGGGAGAGGAGGGGTGCATATCCATTTTAGATGTTAGTAACAATGCCTTGGAGAGACAAAAATGACAACAGTCTAATTTTAATCAAACAACAATTTGTTTACAAGCGTGATAACAAATAAATATAAAATACCTTGGGATTTCCATGGGTCCTAATGTCCATCTGAGCAAAGGAGCAGACATCTCCGACACCAATGACATCCACAGTAAAGTTCCGGTAGAAGTCGACGATGTCGATTGCTCTTGATCTCAACTTGAAGATGAGGATGAAGGGAGTGAAGAGTGGACTCAGCAGCTCCTCAAGGAAATACACCTGAAACGAAAACAAAAATAATTGAAGGTTGTAGAGAGATTGATTTTCCACCGGTACCAATATATCAATTTCATCATTAGCATCAAACATAAACAACACCATCAGCTACATTATCGCTATCATGAACAAGATCACATCATCATCAAAACTAATTATGATCAACAATATCAAAATCACCTACACCAACACCAACACCACCACCACCTTCACTACTATCACAATCATCATCATCATCATCATCATCATCCAAACCACCACCACCACTGCCATCATCATCATCCAAACCACCACCACCACCATTACCATCAACACCAACATCATCATCATGACCATTGTCATGTTAACTTACAGCTTTGTACTGGAACAGCTGGGCAAATTCGTCCCTCACTCTGTATGTGTGGGCTTCCCCCTTCCAGGAGTCTGGGATGTAGTGAATCTGGGCCAGGATGCTCTGCATGAGTGTCTCGGGGCACCAGATCAGGTTCTTGAAAAGGGAGAAATAAAAATGACAGGATAAAGAAGAAATATAGAAGCGATATTTAGATGTTTGTACTCGGCCACAGCGTCAAAGGACATATTGTGAAATCATTCCTTTCTGAGGTGAGATATCACTTGCCATACCATATACATGTACGTGAAAGAAAGCATAATAGTCTGAATTAAACAACTGATTTTCTATAAAAAGTGTTAAGCCCTCCGCACACAGAGCCGACTCGTCCTGATCCGACTGGTTTTCAGCCTGTTCAGCTCAGTATACGTTGCCTCAGGACTCCTGTTTTGCCAGTCAAGAGCCAGTCGGAGATCATTCGAGGCCGATTCAACATGTTGAATCGGCTCCGACTGAGCAAAACCGACTCTAGCCTGACTAAAAATCAGTCGGATCGGGTCGAGTCAGCTCTGTGTGCGGAGGGCTTTACATGTAAAGATCCTCTGTAATGCCCTCTGAACCAAGAGTTCTTTAGATTTTCTTTAGTTCTATTGTTGCTTAGAGCCTAGCCAGAACCAATCTGCTTACCATGAAATGTTTACATATTATTTTCAACAGATTCACCCATAATGGAGTTTCTTTGTACCTGAAGTTATATACCCAGAACACATTTATAATATATATATATTTTTGTTATTACCATGGGTTATGCTTGCAAACAATATTAGGGGAGCCTAAAATCTGTGATCTAGCCATTGCCATGAAGAACATTGTTCAGCAGCAGCTCCAACCCACTTCCAAAAGGACATATCAAAGGGCAATTTGTTTAAAAACTATGGCTACGTTAAATAACTGAAGAAATTAATCGCATTACCTTTCCAGCTAAGAGAACATTTTGGTTTGTCTACTTAAAGGTTTGTCTACTTAAAGAACAACACATATTATATGCTTTGGTACCGTTGTGTGATATCAAATAGATGCCCAACATTTTGCAAAGGGTTGTATAATTCATAAGCAATGCAATTAATTACCACCACTTACGGAACCATTATTGCCTAATGGTTCCGTATGCGCCAATCATTTGCCAGTGCCCCAATTCTATTTACGCGTATGTTTGGAGACGATAGATTCACGGACGATGTGTTCGTCCTAGAAACACATGGTGACACTTTTTCCAATGAAATATTTTTCTGGAAACATATTTTTTTTAACTTTTTGGTGGAATGGACTACTTAAAATGTTACCTTTTATTTATAAGAATATTATTTTAGGAAGGCGGTACCCTTTAAATGATGCACTATTATAGATTTTGCATATCTAAAAATGCAATGAGAAAATTCACATGAAGCTCACCTCATCCGGGATGAAGGTTCTGCACATGGTAACAGCGATACCTGGGATGAAAAGGGAAAATTAAAATAGTAATAATTATAATAATAATGGTTATTTTAGAATTAAGAACCAAATTATCATTGCACATTATGTTCATTACCACAGTCAACAGAGACACACTAAGTGTACAAACAAAGTGCACATGTTCCACCCAACCTGGGAGGATTCCAGCCATTTGCCTTTACATACAATATGTAGAATATTTATTTGTCATAACCAGTAAACTTGCAAGGCAAGGGAATTAAATATGTTAGCTAAACAAGAAAGTTTGATGGGTTACAGAATAACAGGAAAGCAATTTGTTTGTGGAGATAGAAGATACTGCATACAGGGCTCAAAATTAGCACCTGGACAGGTCTGGGCCACCAAAATGCCATCTAATTTGCCTGTTAAGGCAATCAAATCTTTAAAAAATTGTTACATTTTCTGTTGTTTGTTTTGTGTACCGTTGCTTCCAGATTCAAGTTTTAGGCCACTTTAATTTGAAAAGCCTATTTTAATTTGCCTGACTTTTTTATTTATATATTATTTTATTTATTTATTTTCCAAAATCACAATTAAACATTTTTTTAAAGAGTATAAAAAGAGTATAGGAAAAATAATTGTACATAATTCACTGAATATAAATATAATGGATTTGGAGGGATGGCCCATTCAGCGCCATCTATGTAGACATGGCTGATCTTCCATGGGGGTCCCTTTGCCAAAAAGATTTGTTTTTCTATCTAGGATTGCCGTATGTTAAGTTACCTAGTAACGTTACTGATGTAAGGACGTGCTCCACTGTGAGCACATCCTCATCGATGATGGTCAGGATGATGAGGACCGCGAGGATGGATCCGGCGAAGAACGCGATGTTCTGGCAGATTATGGCAAGCACGTTGGATGTGAACGCATCCAGATACTTCTTGGCAGGCTTGTAGCCTCGATTCAGCCTGAAAAAGAAATATATAATAGAAATCAGGAGTCACATTTTCCTCTTAATCTACAATGTATGTCAATGGTGACCAGGATAGATCCAGCAAAGAATGCGATGTTCTGGCAGATTATGGCAAGCACGTTGGACGTGAATGCAACCAAATACTTCTTGGCTGGTTTGTAGCCTCGCTTTAAAGTCATACCTGTAAAGTGTCCAAATCCACGAAAATTACTTGGAGCTTCCTCGTTTCTCTTCTACCGTGTTGTTTAGCTTATGGTAAAAGAAGAATAAAATAGGGTTTGATTTTTTCAAATGTCCCTTTAGTATGAAGATAATTATCATTTAAATCTTTTATTTCAATCACGTTGATTAACGCTTTTGATAAAAAGTACAATTGTCCTAACTGAGAACGTCCGCATGCAGCACGCAACCGTGAGAACATTCCGGAGATTGAACTTTGAGCCGAGCAAGTGCAAATTCCATGAATTCTGTACTACGTGTGTAAACACGGGTGCGATTTTTTAAAAACGGATCATTCATTACTGTGACAAAAGTATGGCAGACTATCAGTATTCGGTGATAAAATATGAACTCAATATTCGTTTTTTTCACTAGGTAAACAGTGTTCGTTTTCTTTCAAACTTTCACAAATCTTTCAATTGTATTTTACAATGATATTGATATAGGATTGAAGTCTCAAATGTCATTTGGAATAAAACAACAAAGTCAGAAAACATTAGTTATTTTTTTCAACTTAATCTTTGTCCATGATGTACAGAAATATGCAAACAGCATCGATGGATCCAGCAAAGAATAAAATGTTATGGACGGGAACGCATCCAGATAATTCTTGGCAGGTTTGCAGCATTGGTTCAACCTGAAATTACAGAATATTAAACAAACGATAGAAATCTTGACTCAGCTTTCCCTCTTAATCGGCATCTGTGGTGGTCTGAAAAATAAGAGAGGCGGGATGGATCCAGCAAAGAATGCAATGTTCTCGCAAATTATGGCAAGCACGTTGGACGTGAAAGCATCCAGATACTCTTTGGCAGGTTTGTTAATGCACACAAATTAAATTAATGCACCTCAGTATGTACCAAAGTTAAAGGAACTACAGTGTCTAGATGGCCTAATTTTCACAATTAGGCTCTCTATATGTAATTTTTCCTCAAGAAAAATAATTTGGCAGTCATTTCCCATGAAATCAATCAATTTTGGGGTAATTAGTAAATATCTAATTGTCCTGGGAACGCCCCTTTTAAATCGCCAAAATCGATTATGCTGCCCTCTATTGGTGTGACGTCATCTAAAGAACTTCGCCCCATAGTCTCTTTACACGACGCCTCTCTAAATTCTCTAGTTGACGTAAGCCGATGAAGTGTCAATCACGCTGAGCACTGATTCTGGCTGCTAAGTTAAATTTGGCATCAGAAAATTAGCCTAACATCACTACTGTGTTTATTTTCATGGAGTTTTTTTTCTGCAGACCTACATGTAGTTTACAAGTCATCAACTATGGAATAAGTGCCAAAATACGTTGCATTCTTTAGTTTCTTTAAGTAAATGTTAAATATATTATATTTCCTTACCTGGCTTGAAACTCATGGTCCAGCTCGTTGAAATGCCGAAGGTACAGTCTCCCATGCTGAGACCTGAAATGCAAATACAGAAATATTTAGCGGAATTTAAATATTTTCTTTAAAAAGTTCAACTGTCCTTGAAAATCTAAAGAACATTATTATAATGGATTCTAAATATACAAGGCAAGAAGGGAATTCCTACATGACACATGTACATGTAACTCTGCATTTCCACTCAGCTTTCAAACTCTTACCCAATATGCAGAATTTAATTTGCCAAGAGTATTGATTCGGTGGTAGAAAGGAAATAAGAGTTCAACATACTCTAGCAATCACCTGTATATAAAGACCACTAAACTTTGCATACAAATTAACCTACATGTATGTGTATGTTTTTAAGACCAACTGCTCATGAGATTACAGTCTAACCTGTGTATAGTGACCACTTAAGGGAAATAGGATAAATGACCACTGTAGACAGAGACCAGGATCAATACCATTGGATTTTCTATCCAGGGGATCACTTTTGGTGGCAGTATAGGCAGGTCGGCTGCTATAGGCAGGTGGCCACTGAGACGGGAGGGTGTTTCACAAAGGTATTTCTTGTCATTATGACAAATTTGCCATAATG
>JBAMJV010007918.1:45000-66129 GCA_037951105.1 Echinarachnius parma
ACAGTACATGTATATTATCTCATAGCGAAATATTTTATTGCTGCCTTATGGTCAACAGAAAACAAACAGAATAGTTTGAACTGATATTTTACCAATGTGAAGGTGTCAAAGTGTGAAGTTGTACTTTTACACATAAAACTAGTACATTTGAAAAGGCTGCATACCACTCAAAAGGTTCTTTTGCATTCAACTCTTAAGATGCAAATTTACAGTGATTCTTTTATGATGGCATTTTGAGGGCTAAATCGCCCTGAGCCCCCATGTATTCAGTTTACTGACTTCTACGTGGAATTCCAACAAACAACATGACTAACGATCTTAAAGGGATCTTCATGTAGTAACATTATCCAATCCTCAAAACCTACTTGGAACTCTAGCGATTCTCTCATACCTTGTTGTATTTGTATGAACAATAGAAGCATGGGGCATGTTTCGGTTTTTCGAAATTCCCTTTCGTTAAAAAGAAATTTACGATTGAAGTGTTCGGATTTTTAACTATCCACTGGATAGTCATAACTGTGTACAAAGTCAGTGCAATGAGTTAGTGAACATCACTTTGCATTTTTGCTCATTATTCGGCCATATAACGTTCATTTATCTTGACATTTTACACATTACTGAGCAGTGGACATATCAGATAACAACAATATACATTGTATCAACAATTCATCACTTTTTGCACATGGCAAGAAAGTTACTAGATCCCTTTAATCTCAAAAAACTGCAAACACTCAAGTAAACTAGATGGATCTTCGACTGCGCGCAGTCGAAAATGATGCCTCCGCCATTACGCAATTTATTTATGTCAAGCCCAAATCAACATGTACACAGAATTAATTCTGTCAACTCAATTTTGATGGTACTCTGTCTTTTAAATCTTGACGTATCACAATTATGAGCTATAAGTGACCTTGACCTTTGCCCTCATGCCCCCAAAATCTAATGACTACAATTGTTCCGTATTATACATTCAGGTATCAAGTTGGATTGAAATCTGATATTCAGTTCTTGAGATTTCCAATCTCAAGCTACTTTTACATAAAATGAGCCCTGTGACATTTGACCTCATGACCCCCAAAATCTAATCAGTTCATTGGCTCTCCAAGGAACATACATGTACCAAGTTTGGTCAGAATCTGTCAATCCCTTCTTGAGATAACGCGATCATGAGCTATTTTTGCATATATAATGAGCTCTGTGACCTTTGACCTTTGACCTCATGACCCCAAAATCTAATCAGATCATTGGCCCCCCAAGATACATACATGTACCAAGTTTGGTCAGAATCTGTCAATCCGTTCTTGAGATAACGCGATCACGAGCTATTTTTGCATATATAATGAGCTCTGTGACCTTTGACCTTTGACCTCATGACCCCAAAATCTAATCAGATCATAGGCCCCCCAAGATACATACATGTACCAAGTTTGGTCAGAATCTGTCAATCCCTTCTTGAGATAACGCGATCACGAGCTATTTTTGTATATATAAAATGAGCTCTGTGACCTTTGACCTTTGACCTCATGACCCCAAAATCTAATCAGATCATTGGCCCCCCCAAGATACATACATGTACCAAGTTTGGTCAGAATCTGTCAATCCGTTCTTGAGATAACGCGATCACGAGCTATTTTGGCATATATAATGAGCTGTGACCTTTGACCTTTGACCTCATGACCCCAAAATCTAATCAGATCATTGGCCCCCCAAGAAACATACATGACCCAAGTTTGGTGAAAATCCGTCAATCGGTTCTTGAGATAACGCGATCACGAGCTATTTTTGCATATATAATGAGCTCTGTGACCTTTGACCTTTGACCTCATGACCCCAAAATTTAATCAGATCATTGGCCCCCCAAGATACATACATGTACCAAGTTTGGTCAGAATCTGTCAATCCGTTCTTGAGATAACGCGATCACGAGCTATTTTTGCATATATAATGAGCTCTGTGACCTTTGACCTTTGACCTCATGACCCCAAAATCTAATCAGATCATAGGCCCCCCAAGATACATACATGTACCAAGTTTGGTCAGAATCTGTCAATCCCTTCTTGAGATAACGCGATCACGAGCTATTTTTGTATATATAATGAGCTCTGTGACCTTTGACCTTTGACCTCATGACCCCAAAATCTAATCAGATCATTGGCCCCCCCAAGATACATACATGTACCAAGTTTGGTCAGAATCTGTCAATCCGTTCTTGAGATAACGCGATCACGAGCTATTTTGGCATATATAATGAGCTGTGACCTTTGACCTTTGACCTCATGACCCCAAAATCTAATCAGATCATTGGCCCCCCAAGATACATACATGACCCAAGTTTGGTGAAAATCCGTCAATCGGTTCTTGAGATAGCGCGATCACGAGCTATTTTTGCATATATAATGAGCTCTGTGACCTTTGACCTTTGACCTCATGACCCCAAAATCTAATCAGATCATTGGCCCCCCAAGATACATACATGACCCAAGTTTGGTGAAAATCCGTTAATCGGTTCTTGAGATAACGCGATCACGAGAACGGGACGTACGTACGTACGGACGTACGGACGGACGGACAACCCGAAAACATAATGCCTCCGGCTACTTCGTTGCGGAGGCATAAAAATGAATAATGGCAATACGAGCAGAGGTCTCACGTGTCTCCAAGGAAGGGTACTTGGTGGTGGAGTGGCAGTAACAACTTGTTCACCATGGCGACCATGTTATTCTTGAAGCTGCTATAGACAGTTGGCTACTAAGACAGGTTTGACTGGACATATACATGTACATGGAATTCCAACTATCAGCATCACTATCAAACACAATCTCAGCAACTGCCAATATGCAAGTAAAGAATGATAATTGGCAACAAGAGAAGATGTCTTACGTGTCTCCCATGAAGGGTACTTGGTGGTGGAGCGGCAGTAGTGACTTGTTCATCATGGCGACCATGTAATTCTTGAAGCGCAATATCCGGTGGTAGATGTCTGCAAACACAAATTTTGAATTGTGAAAATGAAGTGAAAGAAAATTTGATTGAAGTCTATTTTCTTTGCCGTACTTTAGGGCTTTGGCGTATGTGGCTAGTGGGTTGATGTATGTTTCATTTATCTATTTATTCATTTATTCATTTATTCATTAGAGAGAAGTTTTGTATGCTGCACTGCTGCAGACATTAGAATGAATACATGCAAGTTTAAGAGGAATTGACAGCAGACGAAAAATGACAATTGCTATTGTCTTGGTAGCTGTTAAAATTCATCACTTTGTGTGATCCTGCACACTTTCTCTAGAAAAGTTGATTTGATTATCCTTGGGTTAGGGCCCAGTTTATATAGCTTCTGACTAATCGAGCAATGAAAAGGGTTTCATGGGAACGTCCCCCATTCAAGGGTCTTTGTGGCTCTATGGTTGAGCACCTGTCTAGCAATCCGGAGGTCTCGGGTTCGATTCCCTGCGATGCCTATTTTTCTTTGCTCATTTTCCATCATTCAAAATGACACAATATCAGTTTAATGTAAAGGTAGTTCAGATTCATGAATCAGATGGTGGCTCCATTTTGCAATTGCCTTGCGCATGGTGCAAAATACCCACTGGCTCAGTGTTATGTGGTGCTCACAAGCTAGCCTATTACGATGTTTTGACAGGTTCTACGATCCCAACGTATGACAATATTTAAAACCAAGACTCACCCACACATAGCTACATTACAATAGTGTCGTGCAGAGCTACATGTACACCTCACCCGTTTGCTGCACTTTCCAACACAAAAATATATTTGCTGACCGATTTCTCCCTTCATTTACCAGCAAATGCAAAAACTTTTTGTTTGTGCGATCCACAATTCATATAATTTGATAATAATTACCAACTCTGTTGTTTTGAAGACCGCAAAATGTAGAAAAAAAAACTATTATTTCCAGTCCGTTTTCCGTAGCGAGGCTTCCTAAAACACAGCGATCAACTGTTAAACTGAATGGAATATTGCGCAATAGTACAATGTACAAATGGCCAGTATGCTTAGCTACAGCATATTAACGTGTATTTGCTTGTAAATGTTCTGGCTGACTGGACCATTTACTTTAGTAGATATGGCCTCACCCAGTTCTGTGAGGTCAGCCTTGTGGATGCACATCCTCTGTTCCCGCTGGACCTGCTGCACTCTCTTCAGTACATCGTGCCACGTCAGGTTCACCAGCTCTTTCTGTAAAAAGGCAAATGAAAAATGCACAAATGATGACATAAATGGTACCCTGGGGTACCAAACGAATATCCGCCATTTTGTTTAATTATTTATTTATTTTTCAGGGCTGTACCAGGGTATAGCGTGCATACAATCGCACGCTGCACTGCATACACAACGCAATATGGTTGTGCTTCGAGTGGACACAAGATGGCGCTACACAATGCGGTACCCCGGGGTACAACGGTACCCCGGGGTACTGCGTGTGTCATCAAATGGTTAGTTACCATTATGAACATTCTGTACATGGTTTACGCAGGGCACTCGCACTGCAGGGCACTCGCACTGGCCTGCTGGCCAGGGGCCAGTGACATTGCACTTCGGGCCAGCAAAAATGTATTAAAGTCATATTTTGGTGGCCCGATCGGGCAAGCAGATTTTCAACCTGACATTGACAAAATTCAAAAAATTTCTTCATGTCCTGCTTCATCTATATCAGTTTTGATCAGGAAAGAGTGATATTTTGAAAAGTAAAAAGTTTACACATGAAATACAATTTTCGTGCCAGTAAATGTTTCTTTCGGGCCACCAGAAAGGGGGAAGAAATTATTTTACTGGCCCGACGGGGCCACTGAAAAAAAAGGTAAGTGTAGAGCCCTGGTTTAGGTCATTGTTTACTTTGTGTTGATCAAAAATGTCTTGTCACACATGTAAAGCTATACATGTGATTGTATAGATGTAGATGTAAGAAAATGTAAGTACTATAATTAAAAAGCATACTGAAGAATATCTATTCCAAACATTTTTTTGTTTAATTTCATGTCAAGAGATCAAAGTCAATATTTGGATGTTTTATTCATGGAACCAATCTTAGCTGAATAAATGTCATGCATGTATTAACTGAACTCAAATTTGAACAACCTTATTTGATACAGATACTATATGGTCATCATACAGTGACAAGTTTTGGATATGATATATGTGACTGGTTTTAGCAATACCCAGCACTTGTCAGTACAAATGTAGATTTTCATACCATTACAAAGGCCCCATCACAAACTTTCATTTGATGCTTCGTTCTAACTAATTGGTCAATAATTGGCGAAGATATGATTGTTTCAATTTTACAATCATAGGTCTTTTACACACATTGTGTGAACTTACAGGGTACCACCACCCAAAAATAATAATCTTTTTATAGATAGGTAACATCTTTAGTATTCCATTCCTTCAATAAGTTCACAAAAATGAGACCGGCTCCCAGAGAATGGGTGTAAAGTCGGGATGGGTCTTTAGTACTTAGAGCCTCAAAATCATAAAATATTGTCTTTGTATGAAATTTTTAACTTTATGGGATTTGATACTTACATGTTTCATCTACATTCTCTGAAAATTTCAGGTCCTTAATCAAATTTTGTATGCCGTAAATAATGATTTTTCTAAGCAACCTTCATTTCGGTTTCGACCAGAAACTCAGTAAATCCGCGCTGGCTGATCATGATCGATTGTGAAACGAACGCGCCAGCTATGTGTGTGTGATTCGACCATACCGCCGCGGCGAGCTGCAAGAAGAAAGCACTGTAGCTGTACAGTGATTGGTCAGACTAACCTGAATAGAGTTGTATTGTCCGTGTGTTGTACATTTCCGGGAAGCGTTCGCGGCATTTAACTTACCGTATAGTAAACGAGTAGTTGGTTTGTTTATAATTATATGGGTACCGCATTGAATCGCGCTGGGCATGCCGCAAGTGTGCAGCGTACCATATCATACGGTATCAAACTGCGCTTTTCTTTTGTCTACCGGTGGTACAGCGGCGGTAAGGTAAATATTATGATGCGGTGGTTTATGGCGGTACGTACATACACAATACACCGCGGTTGTAATACATGCACATCAAAGGGCAGCACATGGGCTAGTTTGTCGATCAACTGAGACTTAGGGCTGAGGCTTTGTACAATTACGTAATAACGGCGAAAGCGTTGCTGATTGGCCGATGAATAACAGTATAACTGCGCATGCATTATTTCGTTTGCTGATCGATTACGAAAAACGGAAAGGTGAAAGCGAACCGTTCAACTTCTCGCTCGGTGTGTGAGAATGCTTTTCTGAATGGATGCAAAACTTTAGAAGCGATTTTCTCCGTTGTTTGACAAATCTCGGGTCTCTGGTCCATGTTATTAATTTGCGTTTTTCTAGCCTTCAAGAAACTCATACTTATCAAGTTGTATATCATTTTAAAGCTGAAATCATAGAGAATTCAAAACACTAACAATCTCAATTTTGATATTCCCGATGAATTACCCAAAGTGACAGAGCCGGTCACAAATATGTTTTCAGAAAAAAATGTATATTTTGTAAAACGCATCACCATTCTCAGCCATGCGGTCATGCGGTCTGTATGTGCAGACTATCATTCGAGCAGAACCAGCGGCGCTCTATGCAGAGCGAACGAATCATCCGGGATTCTATTGACGTACGCGTGAATTGCATTGGCGCACTCGCAAATGCTTGGCCCGTGTGGAACCACGAGATAGCCGTGGTTCCGTAAGTGGTGGAAATTAATTGCTTTTTTTATGAATTACACAACCCTTTGCAAAATGTTGGGTATCTATTTGATATCACAAAACGGTACCAAAACATATAATAATGTGTTGTCCTTTGCCTGGTGGTCCCCTTTAAAATGCCCATTTCTTCAAAACATGAATTACCGACAAGTGCCGGGTTTTGCTTTAGCCGGTCACATATTATTTCGTTCTAGGTGCTAGCATGGCTAACATAATTTAAATGTGTGGACAGGCAGACAATCTATGTTTTTAAAAATCCCTACAAGGGGATGTCACCATGTTTTAAAGTGAGGTAATGACTGCACATATACTGCAAGATAGCCCAAATTCTCATTAGAGCATTATTTAACCTAAGGCTGTAGTGAAACGGTTACACGACGGTTAACCGACCGGCATCAGCAAAAACGTTTTCATTTTCACGGTTTCGGTTAGCCGAAAAAAAAAAAAAAAATCCCCATTCTATAGATTCGGTCAGAAAATGGCACGTTGAACCCTGCCAATCTATTGCTAAAGTAAAGGTATTTTACATGTATCACAAATAAACAAAACAAATAAACAAATGGTAAGAGGATTAATGAATAGATTAGACCTGGTAGAGCCAAATTTAGAAGAATCATTTGTGATGATGAGATATCCGAAGGCTTTCATCTTGACAGCTGTTTGTAGACTAACATGGCACTGCCCTGCTGATTCCAATTGAAAAAACGGACAGATATCGGATGGTATATCCGAGAAAGACACACAAAAAAAAGACAAAAAAAAAAGACAAATCGATTATTTTTTTTATTTTTTTTTATTTTTTTTTATTTATTTTTTTTTTCGGTTACCCGTTCGGTTTTACCGGTTTTTGCCGTTGGTTAACCGGTTTTCCAAATAACCGACTTACTACAGCCCTAATTTAACCCTACATGAAAGACATGTTAGTATATGGGTTACATTAACCACATGGATGGATATACCAAACTCAGTCCCTGGTTTAATTTCAGTTCCTGCATTACTAGAAAATTTGTCTTATGATGTGATATAACCCAGAAATCTAGCAATTGTAGTGTGTACAATATACACATGTACTCACAGATGAGATCTTGAGGGCTCTTGTGTAGAAGGCTCGAATCTCCCAGAAGTGATATGCGTTGTACAGCACTCTCACCAGACGGTGGCACCAGAATACACCAGCAATGATCAGGCACACCACGTACTCAAACGGGGGACTGTGAATGGTCAGAATAATTATTTAATCATAACGTAAGGAAATGAAAAGTCAAGCAGTTTCTCTTCCATTCTTGATGTTTGGATTCTTGATTCGGGCAATTAAAAGCTCAATAATTCTACCAACGACAGATTTTGTGTCAAAAACAAAAATCAAGTTTAAAAACAATTTCTAATGGCGAAAAAAGTTGGAAAATGGCGTGAGATTCTGAGAATCTCACCCTCTTACATGCAATGCGTATTGAACAAAATTTTGCATGCGTAGGACGGACTCTCACATGTAGTTTCGAACCGAGACTTACGTAATAAAATACAAGGTATATTTATATAGCATATCATTCAAGATTACAGTCAAACTTGTCTTTGTGGCCATAGAGGCCACGAGAAGTAATCCTAGGCAGTCACTGCAAACAGGTTGTATCACAATAAATATCATTATTAGAACCAAGTCTATTTCAATATGGCAACATTTATAAGGAACACATAGTTTTCTTAGTCAATAACTATGGTTATATGGATTAAGCATCTAGTTGGTACATGTATATATATACATAAAAGTATCTCAGATGTTGCATACTTAGCCCTACTATCTTATAATTGAACTAAGCTACATGTAATGCGGTTTATGAACATGGGCCCAGGGCCGAGGGGCCCGATTACGGACCAGCGACATTTACCATGGTAATTAGCATCATTGGCTCTAACTCATCGATGTCAATATGCTAGAATAATATACAAATCAACAGAACGTAGCAGAGCACGCATACCGCTCTTACTCATTCAGCCGTAAAGGATTACACAAGAATATCTAGAGATCAGTAGAACTAGGGCTGGTCCTGGGTTATGATCGTGCTCTCTGTCACTGGTCTGTGAATCTTAGAGTCTAGACTTACTTCTTAGCACACTGCTCGATGGGAATGAGTGCGTCTGGGATGGTGACTTTCCTATCGTCTTCCTTGTCGTCTTGAAAGAGGACGGTGTACTTGACGCAGCGCAGCAGGTAGAAGGAGAAGAATATGATGAAGAGAAATTGCCTGGTTTGAGAAAAAATGACAACAAACAATACATGTCATTACATGTCATGGAGTGTTCAAAACTAGCACAGGGCTGTGTACAAAAATGTAGCTGACATGACACAGTGCAGCAGGAATGAGAAGATGAGCAGAAATTGCCTGGTTTGAGAAAGGAAAAAAAAATTAAATAACTCTCATGTACTAGGATGGCCGTGTGGTCTATCAATTGACAAAAGTTGGTTATTAAAACAAAAGCATAGAAAGGGCGAGTTTAATTTTTAAAATAGTATATATCCCTGATTAACACTCAAGCACAGAATTCAAAGTTTTGTAGCTGTTTCTTTAACTCTTAACGAGCCAGGGATTTTAATGCTCTATGGCATTTGTGTGTATTGTAACTCGCAAAAATGCGAGCTTGGCACTCAAGGAGTTAAAGAAGTTATTGATCATTTACATAACGAATGCATGTTCTATCTATTTAACCCATTCACTGAAAGATTCTGAAATCCCCATAGACTTTGTACATAGCCCAACCAGTTCCTGTAAGCAACGGTTAACCAGCTCAATAAACAGCTATGAAATTGTTACTAAAGGGCATCAAATGTTAAAATGAAAATGTTATAAAACAGCTTGTCCATCATCATCAAACAATTTGGTTTTAATCTCTACTCATGGGTCAAAACCACCATCTCTGCACAATTGGTGAAATATTGTGTCGCCAGTGATCCTGCTCTACTAGTGAGGAGATTTAACTTTACACTGGTCAGCAAAATTGTCCTTTTATTTGAAAATGAGGGTCCTTCTCCTAAAACTTACCATAATTTTAAAGCGATTTGAAATGAAATAAGTAAATGACAGGGGATAGAATATGGCCGAGTCACCTAAAACCCCATGTCGCCAAGACAAAATTGTTCAGTTTTTCAAGTTTGGTACAGATATAAGAGTACACAGAAGCAAAAAAAGTGCGGTTTAATGACATCAGCACAAGGTTCCATAAAATGTACTAAAAATGTTGATGATCCCACTTCATTTGAAATGTTGATGCCCATTGGAAATGTGTCGCCAAATCTACTGAAACATACGTTACTGTTATTATACTAAATAATAGGATATGTTTAAATGCTGACATCTGTACAATTATCTTGTTTTTCTAACAAAGGGAATATTATATTAAAAACATGTTCGAACATCAAGATACAAAACAAACGTGACTGGGAACATATCAAACATACAGCATAAAAAGGTAGGTTTAAGAGGTGAAACATACGTTACAACGCTTTCAAAATATACGTAACCACTGTAATATGAATGACTATTCTGGAGTTGAGGCCAATGAAGTAGATCGTTATTATGCGAAAATGAAAACTAAGTTCAACTAAATGTTGCCAATTTAACCGATTGAATGCAAAGATGTAACTTACGTGATGTAACATACAGTACGTTACCATGCATCCATAAATGTGTGTATAATATGATTTATTATTATCTAAATTGACAATACATTCGTGTACGTCATTTATATGTGGTTCAGGGTCAGCTGAGTAACCAATTTCAAGGCCAACATGGTGGCCGAAAAAACATTAAACGTAACTTACGTTACACATAGTGACACTTACAATGTGCGTTACGGCCAGGTAACATATTGCCGTGTATCATCAACGCACGCCCGACTAGATGCGAGGTTCAAACATCTTTTGTAATGGTTTTCTACACACTTTGTTGCTTATTTTCATGATTGCAACCTTCAATTACCAACTTTAAAGCAGTTAGCTAGCTAGCTCTCAAAATGTCGAGGCCCGAGGGTAACGTACGTTACATCTCTTTATTAAAATTAAGCACAGTATTCTTGCAGATTAACATTACGTGATCATATTTTTGGATTATATACTCTTAGGTATGTCCTTTAGATTGGCATTGAAAGTTAACGTTTTACAGAAACTTTATTTTTTCATTTTTCTGGTTTTGGCCCTCATGCATTGTTTCAAACATTCATGGTCAGAACTGAAACCCACTGAAACACAAATTTACAATTGACACATTAAAAGATTCATTATTCAGGGCTCCACACTTGCCAGTAAAATAATTCTTCCCCTTTTCTGGTGGCCTGAAAGAAAAATTTACTGGCCCGCAAATTTTATTTCTTGAGTAAACTTTTTAATATTCAAAATATCACTCTTTCTTCTGATTAAAGATAAAGCATGACTTGGAAGAAAACAAAATTTTTCTAATTTTGTCAATGTCGGGTGGAAAATCTGCTTACCCAATCGGGCCACCGAAATTTTATACATTTTTGCTTTCATACATCATACATAATTGACTTCAAAAGTAAATGTTAGTGTATACTTACACAAGTTCCAGTAACTGTGCAAGCATCATGCACAGGTATCCATGTTTCTGATGGTAATGATAGACGTGGACACAAAGGTCAAGGAAACTACAAAGTATCTAATAATGATTGAACACAAAATGTAACATTTGAACTTTTTCATTCAGTATAAAACACATTTTCTGAAGACCCCAGGCAGAGATTTGTTCTCCACCAGTCCTCAATGGGTTTACATTATTTACTGGAATGCATAGGCATACCGAGCGGGTGTTTGGGGTGTTCAAAACCAACCTTTAGCGAAAAAATTACTGTGTTAGGTATTCAAACACACCCCAACTACGCCACTGAATGAAGCTAAAACACCCCCCTTGAAAAAAACCTGGGTATGTTTATGCTGGAATGTATGCTACCTTGAATGGAAATAAAAAATAACTTTTTAAGTGACACATCTATAATTGTACCAATATCATTCAAGGATATGGAAATTGTGTGAAATAATGGGAAAATGAGAGTTAAAGTCCTCCACTTGCTATACAGAGTGAGTCAGAAAAAATGTCCCAACTTTTTAAAGTAAATATGTATGAGTTTACAATATAAATTGATTAAAAAGGATATTCTTGTGAAGAATTCATCCAGGTTCTCTATGTGATTCCACCGGGCTGTAAATAGACAAAAAGAAAAAGAGGAAGAAAAACGAAACATGAATTTTACGATACGGGTCTATGCATTGTGAAAATAAAATTAAGGGAATTTTAAATCAACTTTATTTAGGCAACTGCCTCAACAAGAATGTAAGTTTCTGTTTTTAAATTTGTGTTTTTCATCATTTGTAAAATAAAATAAAATTTAAAAAACTCTAAAAGTACTATTCTATTCCCCAGCAAATATTGGTATCTTCCATAGGATATTACAGTGATCCATTAACTTTGTAAGATTTTTCAAAAAATGATAGACTTCAATCGTATACCATACCAATATTATTGTAAAATTCTTACATCTCTTATCGTTCTCGAGTAGTATCCAAATCGGATACTATGACCAATCAAAGTATCTGAAGTCACCTTCATGGAACTAGGAGCAAAAATGTTAAAGGGCAATTCCACGGTTAGTAACGTTACATTTAGAGCATATTTTCATAACATATTCTACTATAACACCACCATCTATTCATTTCAAGTCACAATCATGTTACAACATGTTCACCCACCCTAGGTCTATTATACAAAAAAAAAATGAACACAATTGAAATAATATTCGCGTCGCCATGGCAACTTTTATTGTCGGTTAGTAACGTTACAAAAAAAGGACATGGGAAAAAAATCAATGTTTTCAAATGAGAAGTCTTCTAAAACCTTAGATAATTCCAACAAAGTGCCATATTCATTTTACTTCTAGTTAGTTGGCACATGTTTCAGCCAATAATTAAAGCATCTTGACTCATATTTTTTTCATTAGGCTCCAAAATCATGGTTAGTAACGTTACGGTTAGTAACGTTACACTTTGTCCGTGCAAAGGTAAAAGATACCAAACATCATTTTTTACCCTCCCTTCGCCTCAAAATCACAAGTAATACTTAGGAATTACAAGTAAATCAACATAACTATCCATATTACTCTTAACTTTTAAATTCTTTAACTAGAAACTCTTAACTCACAACTTGAAACATGAAAACTGTTTGAAAACATATCTTATCCGATACATTCCATAGTTCACCAAAGTTCATCAAGTGGTAGGTTAATAATGCATAATTTGTAATACCAGTTAACTGTTTATTTGCAAGCTACATTTAGATTCAATATTTGAAGTATTTTAGCAGGCAAATATTGAGTAGAGATCTATCAATCCAAATGGTCATTTGTTGACTTGTTCAATAATCCAATTAATGTTACATTCGGATTCTTACAAAAACTTTAAATAGTACTTTGTTCATAGTATCAAATTCAAATACATGTAGCTTTGTGTAAATAAAATAATTATGTGTGTTTTAATACAAAACTCATTGGAGAGATAGAATTCTAAAAAGAGATGTTTGTTTGTACAGTAGCTAGTTTCTTCTTTATTTGGAGCTGTTTTTGCACACATTTTGGTAGGGAATGTTCTTGCATCTTTTTCTCCTCCCAGCTCCTCTTCATGGTAACTGCTTTCTTATCTTTGTACTCCTCATACTTGCCAGTCCTCTTCAAGTTCACTATTGATTTTGCTTCATGACCTACAGATAGAAAAATAAATAAAAACAAAATATAATGTATTCATGAACTAAAAGATAGGCAAGTAGTACAGATGAACATTTTCTGCGTCATATTGCAGAGTAGAATACTTGAATGAGTGTTGGAAAGTTCCCACATGACACAAACAAATGAGATAAAACAATTGTTACAAATATAGTATACCTGTAAAAATATTTCAGTCACAAAATTGGTTTTAAGATTCTTGTTGTATCCCTTAGAAGTTTTCACTAAATTAAAATACTACTTTTTGCAAGTGCTTCATCACTAAAGATGTTTTTTTTACATACAAGTTTCTATGGCAACCGACATGGCTAATCATAATGCACCCCTAAAAACACACAAACATAAACATCTCTGGACAGTTTACATTAAATATACACTTGTAAGTTTATGTAATCCATTACAATATATTTGTTTTATATCAATATATTAGTTTTCACTGTAAATACAATATATATATCATTATCATTAATCAGTGTAAACTGTACACAGTGTATTCAGTACAACGAAATACCTTGATATAGGGTATAAATGATAATTAAGATTATAATTACTACAATAATTCAACTTACCAAAGACAGGTCGCTGCTCGTCAAAGTAGAGTCAACTATATTTTCCAATGACTACTTTCCAGGAGAAAGATTTTTGAGGAGTTTACACTAAAATACTGCTCGCGCTGAACATCAGATACTGCACATGTTCTTGCATAGAGCATCTAGATATGAGATGCTGCACACATGGGATGCTGCACATGGTTGAATAACTCACATTACTTAAAAAAAATTGATCATCCATTGTTCTAAAGTGGCCTCTTTTGTCTTACTTTACATATCCTTTCACTCACTTTTGATTAGGGCCAGCTTATAAGTGTCTCTTTCACTGTTGTTATGGTTAGTAACGTTACACTCTGTATCATAGACTGGTTAGTAACGTTACATGGTTAGTAACGTTACAGATTTTGACTGCTTATAATTAATACATCATATAATATTTGTAAAATTTGTTCCTTAATTTTGATAGAGCATTGCCTGGAAGAGAAAAATTTGAAGTAGGAATATTATAAGGCATTGCATTCTCTCTATAGAAAAATAAATCCATGTTTTGGTTAGTAACGTTACATGGCATACCAATGGTTTTTAATTTCACTCACTGTTGGCATAAGCAACTCAGATTCTTAATTTTGCATGATAAATCTATTAGAGCATTGTACTCACTAAATAAATATGATAAGTTTGTAAGGTCTTGTGTATTTTCATGCTCATAATGGCTTAATCAACTTTTTCTTAACTTACATTAGAAATAACACAGGAAAATATAACCAATATAAATTCACTATTTTAACCCACTTTTACCACAGTCAAAGCAAAATAAATAACCTTTCCAGTAATTTTGATGTGTCTTTAATCATATACAACCAAAAAATGTAAGAAAAAGACACTTTGAAATTTTGGGGTCATGTTCACCTAATCATGGAATTGCCCTAAATATTTAAGCAAAATGTTGACATCTGGTGCATCGGCACATGGAGTGCTTCTGCATCGGCCAATAATCAGCATCGGGAAAACATTGGAACAGAAAATTTGTGAAATCTTAAACTAGGTGCTAAAGGAATTTATAAAGTTGTTCCAAACAATGAACTCTCTCGTAGGAATGTGAGTAATTTTGTGATGCCTTAGAAACAATTCACACGATGTTGCTGATTTCACTTTGAAAAATCGGCATTCACAAAAATGGTTAAATACTGGCGCGCCGATATCGCAGCATTAGAAAATATCAAAAACAATATACCTCTTCCCGAGTCATGGACAACGTGCAGCATGACGTCTCTGTCAGCATCGTCTGGAGGATCATCATCCATGTTGTCAAGTCTGCGGTATTCCGTCTCCAGTCGGGCCATTCTCTTGCTTGGCTAACTATTGAATGCTTCGGAGATCACTGATGATGATGATGATGAGGGGGATTGCAGTCGGCTTGTTGCAAACCTCTCTTGTAGATTCTCTCTCGCAAAAATGTGTGATTTCACAAATGACGACACTCTTGCTGACTGTAGTTTTTGTTTAAATGGAGCATCTGTGTGGTTTCCTCCTCATTCATGTCTGCTATATTACATCTGAGAGAAGGCTACCGTAAGTCCTGAAAGAAAGGAAAAGTATAACAAACAAAAAATTATTGATTTTTACTAGAAATATAGGATTACATCCACAATCAACTTGTATTAATTGACTGTGCCTGTGCCTGTGGTATTCAGTTTCTACTTGTGCCATTCTTGTTGTGCTTGAGCGCTATAGCCTATAGTTTACAAGTGTACCCATGCGGCATGGGCCATGGGCTGGCGCTAATGCAGTGTCATACTCCATGTCTTAAATCACTTTAAACACAACAAAATTGGTTTCTATCAATCACTGTTCCGTGTTCTTATCCCTTGAGAGTTTGTCGGCAAAATCTGCGCCAATTTTGAGCCATTTTTTACAACTTTTCTTGTTGTTTTGGATGTGCCGCAGCTCTGTAATTTAGCGTCACATGCTGTCGGTAAAATTGAAGTTAGTGGAACTTAGCGAGTAGCTATACCGCTAGCTACCCAGGTCGAAAAAACAGTTGAAACCAGTTGAAACCAGTTGGAAATTCAACTGGTTTTTACTGGTTTTAACTGGCATCAAGCGGTAGCAGTTAACATTCCCGGTTCCCAGTAAAGATAAATGGATAGATGCAGCAGTCCAGTTAAAACCAAAAGAAATACCAGTTGAAACCAATTCAAAATACCAGTTGAAACCAACTACATTAACTGGTCTTCTTACTGGTCAGCCTTACTGGATTCTTACTCGATTCCAATTGATTCCAGTTGATTCCAGTGTACCAATTTCCATATTGAAACCAGTTGGCCAACTGGTGGTATCAACTGGTACCAGTTGGCGACTAATTTTCAACTGTTTTTTCGACCTGGGTACTGTTGCCTTGCAAGTGGAGAGTACCAAACCCATGCAGCTGCATGGGTACGGTACTCTAGCTACAGCTACACTAGCAAGTCAACAGTAGTTAGCAGCACGCCAGCCTAGGCTAAGTATGTGTACACAAGTTTGTAAACTAGCGCCCTGACCTGCAGCTGCCAGTGCTGGGTCACTCATGTTGGTTTGACAACATGTAAGCTGATGACTCTTGAGAGTGACGCGACTCAACAATCTACCTGCATCACCACTCCTTCACCTGGAACAAAGACAACTACATTTATAATTACAGAATAAAAATTACTAAGCCTGAGTCATGTCGGAATTTTTTTGTTCCGGAATCCGCCGGTGTTGTGCCGGTCGGAATCCGGTATTCCGATAAAAAAAAAACCTGCCAATGAATGATACAGAACGAACACGCACTAGAAGGTCTGCCATAGCTTCGGCAGCGCAGGCAGGCCCCGCGCTGCGAGACAGGCCAACTCAACTGCCTTGTCCTTGCATTTTTCAAGTTGCACTCTTAAAAAGTGCCGAAAAGGAACGAAAATGTAAGATTATTACTATCTCTTATTTTACTTATACGAGAACAATTACCTGCAAAAACAGCAACAACAAAAAATGCGCTGATTATATCTTGAACATTTTCTAACTCGCTCGGACCTGCATGAACTGAAGCTTGTACATACAACGACACGAATAAGTCAACACTAACACTTCACTTGTATACTTTGCGTGCAGATTATCGGGTCTTTTTTCTTACGCGAGATATCCATCCGCCGGGAATTGGGGAATTCCCCAATTCCCGGCGGATGGATATCTCGCGTAAGAAATGAGACCCATAACCTGCACGCAAAGGATACGAGTGATATGGCGGGCTGTATCGGAGCATGCATTAGTTTAGTACTGGACTGGATGTCAACGTTTGAGAATCGTTTGATATCCATGTGCAGTGCAGTATGTACATGTGTAGTATGATACACGTACGGGTGACATGGTACGGCGCAGCTCTGACTGATAGCAGCTGCGGCCGGGCCGGGCGCGCCGGGGTAGCTATAGTCTACGCGACGTCGATCGTATGCCGTATATATACTCGCCGCACCGCGCGCTAGATCGGCTGTCATAATAAACGCAGCGGATTTCTTGTCATTGTAAGTTGCATTCGACATCGTCTTTCTTGTACTTTTTTGTCATTTGTTTTCTTCTGATAGTTTTCTACTACAAAATATGAATTTTGGAAGAAAAAGAGGTTTTCCGCGATTTTCATCAGAATACCGGAATGGAGAAAACAATACCGGAACACGCACGCACCGGACGGATTCCGGTATTCCGTCCGTTCCGACCCAGGCTTAAAAATTACATTGTTTTATTATAATCAGAAATATGGAGTAGATAATATATGGACATGTTATTGTTAACTACTACTTTCTCAAGGATTTTAACTACTACTTTTTTAACTACCGTACTGTTTTTCATTTTATAGTGTGAAGGATTGAAAGATTCACAATAATGAAGGCACCAAGCAGATAAACACACCATGATTATGCATATCTTGTGTAAATGTAGCATAAACTGTACTAGATTGCAACACAACTTGCAATTGCATTGCAACATTCCATTTGCAGACAGTCTCACAATGTCAATGTATGTTAGATACAGTGGAATCTGCTAAAATTCTTGGGGTCATTGTACAAAGTAATCTCAAATGGGACTTACATATTAAAGATACAATCATAAGGTGTAATAGGAAATTGTATATGCTTCATAGATTGAAATCATTTGATTTTCCTCGTAATGATCTTTTAATTATATACATGGGATACATAAGACCAGTACTTGATTATTGTGTCCCGGTTTTTAATGGAAATATTACTCAAGAGCAAATATTAAATTTAGAACGGATTCAAAAGAGAGTCCTTAGAATAATATTGGGAGGTGATTATATAACATATGTTAATGCTCTTTCATTGTGCAATTTGATTACATTGGAAGCAAGAAGAAAACAACTTTGTGAACAGTTTGTAATATCTTTAGAAAAACACCCTGTTTTTAATGATTGGTTACCAGTTAAAAGAGAAAATAGATACAATTTTAGAAAATCGAATAAATATGACTTTTAAATGCAAAACTTTAAGATTTCAAAATAGTGCTCTTCCTTACCTTGTTCGTATTTTAAACAATATATACATGTAGTTCAACTTTGTATGATCATTTTTTTCTTATAGTACATGTATAATTGTGTATTTTGCTGTTTGCATATTTCTTATCGCCTTTTAAACTTTATAACTTTTAATATGTATGTTAATCTTTGCACTTTGTAACAAATGTACAATTCAGCCTTTGGCTGCCAACTATTTGATGAATAAACTCTTTTCAATTCATGTCTCAGTCACTCACACTCACACTCACAGTCACAACTGCACTCTTTTCTGAACCTCGCGAGTTCACAGAATCATTTGCTTTCTGAGCATAAATTCACAACATAATGCATATTTGCCTGTTTTTTTTGTCATTACAACGGCTTTGAACGTCTCAGCATTATACGCTTTAATGGCCTTTACAAAGTGATGGTTTGGTGACTAATTGGACCCGTCAAACTGGACTAAAAAAGGCTTTGTCCCTGATGAGGATTTTCCGCCGCGCCGCACAGCTGATAAGGTGACCGCTGATAACTCACTGTGGGATTCCCACAGACCAAAGTGACTATGCACAGACGAATGCGATAACGAGATGTAAACAAAGAAAGAATTACCGGTTTCTGCGCAAGATTGACAATCAAATGTATACTTACCATATTGAATCGACTCCTAAACGTTGAATGACAATCGTGGCAAGCAAATTCTTCAGAAACCTAGAGGTTAATTTCTGGAAATTCGTATATGTCCGTGATCTACGGATACCTTCTTCGTTTTGTTGTTTTCTTTATGATCATCTGTAATGTCAATGTACAATACATAAACAATACGAGCTGCCGTATTAATCAATAAGCGAATACTTAAAACAAATTGTACAGTTAAAAATAAATTAAGAGCAAAATTCCTTTTATTAAATATTTTAATAGTAAAATAATTATTTCACCACATGCAAATTGTTTTTATGAATATTAAAGGAACAAAATGTAATTTGATTTATAGTTATGAATGACATTCTGAATGTAGCACACTATTATGTGTGCGACAATATACCCGAGTTGCCAATCAGTACCCTAGGCCTAGTAACAGCAATGATGACGCTATTATTCTTATACAATTATTTTGGTCGCTCCTCCAATTTTGTTATCTCATAGTTTCTCATATCCTAGATTCATAAATCAGATATATAATGCTGTGCCATCTTCATGGGTGAACTTCAGGCGTATTACCCAACTTGCCCATGGCATGAGCAGTTGCAGTTACATGTTTGAAGACAAATAATTATATCTTATTTTATCACATCTTATCACAATACCATTAAAGGCGGGTAGTACAGTTTTGGTAAGGCTCAGCTTTAGTAACCAACACCTGCACAATAACATTACAAACGAATAGTTATAACTCCACCATGCTCGAAAGGTATAGAAAATTACAAACGACTAAGTAAGAAGCCTGTTATCATTAAAAAAAGAGCCATTGAAAGTTGAAACACAAGAGGGTGCCCTCTAAAAAAGCATTGGTTTCAACCATTTTCATACAAACATATGCATGTGATGTTATTGTTTTAAATAATGATAATGGAGAGATCATCAACAACTATTTAAAAACCTCTTGAATTTTTTTGAAAAAGTGTAAGCATGTTTTTAACTTTTTAAAAAATCATCGAATAAATCTGCATGGGCCCCAGATTTATTCCGATCGAATACATGATCTTTTAGCCGTTACTGAACCGATTTTTATCAAATAAAATTGACCTCTGCCATTAAAATTGTATGCTCCTTCATATTTTACATTCAGTTTTTCATTATCTCACAAAAAAATATTTCGTGCAGCGCCCGGCTATACCAAAACTTAAAGGAACTACAGCGTCTAGATGGCCTAATTTTCACTATTCGGCTCTCTATATGTAAATTTTCCCGGAGAAAAGGAATTTGGCAGTCATTTCTCATGAAATCAATCAATTTTGGGGTAATTAGTAAATATCTAATTGTCCTGGGAACGCCCCTTTTAAATCGCCAAAATGTGACGTCATCTAAAGAACGGACTAATGAACTAAATTCTGTAGATGACGCGTCATGACGTAAGCCAATTAATTGTCAATCACATGTCGATCACATTGCCGATTCCGGACCCTAAATGTGGGTGGGGCGTAAACTGGCTGCTAAGTGAGATTTGGCATCAGAAAACTAGTCTTAAATCACTACTGTGTTTATTTTCATAGATTTTTTTCCGGCAGACCTATGTTTCAAGTCATCAACTATGGAATAAGTGTCAAAGTACGTTGTATTCTTTAGGTCCTTTAACTACCCCTTTAAATACATCCATATTTTGTTGACCTATATTATTTATAGAGATATAGCAAAATAGTCATAACTTCACCATGCTCGAAAAGTATACACAATTCCAAACGACTAAGTAAAACCCCTGTTATCATTCAAAAAGAGCCGTTACAACTCAAGAGGGCGCTCTCTAACAAAATAATTGGTTTGAGCCTTTTTTCATACAAAATTGTGCATTTAATGTTTTGTTAAAATAATGAT
>JBAMJV010007919.1:0-45514 GCA_037951105.1 Echinarachnius parma
TATCCCTATCCCTATCCCTATCCCTATCCCTATCCCTATCCCTATCCCTATCTCTATCCCTATCCCTATCCCTATCCCTATCTCTATCTCTATCCCTATCCCTATCTCTATCTCTATCTCTATCTCTATCTCTATCCCTATCCCTATCCCTATCCCTATCCCTATCCCTATCCCTATCCCTATCCCTATCCCTATCCCTATCCCTATCCCTATCCTATCTCTATCCCTATCCCTATCCCTATCCCTATCCCTATCCCTATCCCTATCCCTATCCCTATCCCTATCCCTATCCCTATCTCTATCCCTATCCCTATCCCTATCCCTATCCCTATCTCTATCTCTATCTCTATCTCTATCTCTATCTCTATCTCTATCCCTATCCCTATCCCTATCCCTATCCCTATCCCTATCTCTATCCCTATCCCTATCCCTATCCCTATCCCTATCCCTATCCCTATCTCTATCCCTATCCCTATCCCTATCCCTATCCCTATCTCTATCCCTATCTCTATCTCTATCTCTATCTCTATCTCTATCTCTATCTCTATCTCTATCCCTATCCCTATCCCTATCTCTATCTCTATCTCTATCTCTATCCCTATCCCTATCCCTATCCCTATCCCTATCCCTATCCCTATCCCTATCCCTATCTCTATCTCTATCTCTATCCCTATCTCTATCTCTATCTCTATCCCTATCCCTATCCCTATCCCTATCTCTATCTCTATCTCTATCCCTATCCCTATCCCTATCCCTATCCCTATCCCTATCCCTATCCCTATCCCTATCCATATCCCTATCCCTATCCCTATCCCTATCCCTATCCCTATCCCTATCCCTATCCCTATCTCTATCCCTATCCCTATCCCTATCCCTATCCCTATCTCTATCCCTATCCCTATCCCTATCCCTATCCCTATCCCTATCTCTATCTCTATCTCTATCTCTATCCCTATCCCTATCCCTATCCCTATCCCTATCCCTATCCCTATCCCTATCCCTATCCCTATCTCTATCTCTATCCCTATCCCTATCCCTATCCCTATCCCTATCCCTATCCCTATCCCTATCCCTATCCCTATCTCTATCCCTATCCCTATCCCTATCCCTATCTCTATCCCTATCCCTATCCCTATCCCTATCCCTATCTCTATCTCTATCTCTATCTCTATCTCTATCTCTATCTCTATCCCTATCCCTATCCCTATCCCTATCTCTATCTCTATCTCTATCTCTATCTCTATCTCTATCTCTATCTCTATCTCTATCTCTATCTCTATCTCTATCCCTATCCCTATCCCTATCCCTATCCCTATCCCTATCCCTATCCCTATCCCTATCTCTATCTCTATCTCTATCTCTATCTCTCTCTATCTATCTCTATCTATCTATCTATCTATCTATCTATCTATCTATCTATCTATCTATCTATCTATCTATCTATCTATCTATCTATCTATCTATCTATCTATCTATCTATCTATTATTATTATTATTATTATTATTATTTATTCGGCATTTCAAAATAAAGTACAATGTATGATACAAAATGAATAGTGAATTTACAAACGATCAGAAAACATAAAAGCATAAAAGCACCCCTGGTGAATCTCCCCAAGCTGCCTGGCAGGAAAAAAAGAAATCTTGAATTTCTGTGACCCATGGGTCTTTCCTGCCAACTTGGGGAGGCCACCAGGGATGCCTTGTACATAAATATTTAAATATTGCAATATATAGTAATTTTATAACAATTAATCAATACATAATACAATTTTTTTATTTTTTATAACATCAACATTTGAAAGCATTAACATATGTACATCAAAAAACACCATGAAAGTAAGGGCAAGTGAGTGGAGAGCGAGATGCGGAAAACAAGAATAGGGAAGGGAGAAAGGCAAAAGGAGAGAAGATGAGAAAGAGAATAGATGGGATAATGAGAGAAGCAGTAGGAGATAGGGATATAAGACATGACAGATAAGATATAACATGTATACTACATTATGACAATTTAAAATCACTTTTACTAATTTAAACTAAATTAAATGGCAAGAATTTACAAAAATGTCAAAAGCAAGTACTAATCAAGGCAAAATAATAGTCCATTTAATAATATTGCATGAACACAAATATTGAGTCCTATCATAATAATTTTATCAACAACCATTTCAAAATTTCGAACTATATTAAGTACTATACAATTAAACCTATCATCGTTATTATTATCATTATCATTATTATAAATTATTATCATTATTATCATTATCATTATTATCATTACTATCATTATTATCACTACTATCATTAGTATCATAATTATCATTACATTATACAGCGTGGGTGACCAATTTAAAATGAAACAACATAATCAAGCTTTAATAATATTATTATCTATTTTATCCTGTGAACTATTTTACAACAAAATGTGTCACTTTCAAAGTAATAATCCAAACATGCAATTGACTTCCAAAAATAGCTTCTCATGAGAGGTAACATGCGTACCATCAATAACTCCAGTAAGTATCAAAATAATTATATCATTAAAAGGTATACAAAGAATCTAGTAGTTAAAATAACATAAGAACATGTATTTGGTGTATTTAATTTCAATTTCAGTGTAATGCAACAAAACAAATCCTAATTTATATTATCTCAATTAACAATCTAAAAGATATTTCATTTTAGCAGTACCAAAACACTAGTATAAATCGCATTTTTAATTAACTACAATCGGCACACTAATTCAAACAAGGTACTATCAAAATGTACAAAAAGAAAGCCTAAACATTGTAAGCTTATTATAATTTTAATGTGGTGTTAAATTCAAAAATTTTAAACAAAAATCATACAATAACAGAAACCCTAGCTTCTATTATCACATTTATCGATATAAGCGTAATGTAACATAAGTACTATATTCATAAAAAAAAAAAAAAAAAAAAAAAAAATCTACCTATCTATCTATCTATCTATCTATCTATCTATCTATCTATCTATCTATCTATCTATCTATCTATCTATCTATCTATCTATATATCTATATATCTATCTATCTAGCTAGCTATATATCTATCTATCTATCTATCTATCTATATATCTATCTATCTATCTATATATCTATCTAAATAGTATCGTTGTGATCTCCAAATAACTAAAATTACTGAATCCAGTTTTTGACGAAGATCCGTGTGTGCATGTGACGTGTGAACGCAACTAGCTGAAATTATCGATTTATTTATTTAGCCATTCATATGTATGGTGGCGTGCAAATATTTTGGGTCGTACTGCAAAATTCAGAAGTCGAAGAAGAAAAACACTTATATTCGTCAATATGAGCTCGCTTGTTGCAGATTATGGATCTTCCCCGTCAGATTCCGACAGCGAAGAAGAAAATGAAAGATACAAGAGTCCATCCATGTAAGTGAAGTTTGTCTATGTAATATTTTATCAGTCTGGTTACGAATATAATGTTAATACAGCCCCACATATTGTGAATGATGTGTGTAATTTTTACGTTGTTTGGCATTATGAGGAAGAAAAGAAATTATGGTCTGGATGCATATTAACCAATCAGTGAATAAAGATGAAGTATATTACACATTAATACAGGACAGGTATGCCTGGATGATTAGTAGCACAACATGTATACTGATTGTGAACAGAATGCTATTTCACAAACGCAGACCACTGCAGACTGACAATCAAGCGTTTAAATATCCTGTAAATTATGTAATTTTTATTTTAAAATAAAGGCTGTATTTGTATATATATCTATAGACAATATCAGTAATCCCGTATTAATCAGAATATCATAATCATGTTATTCATGAAGGGGTCATTCGACATTCCCTGTCAAATCACCCAAAATTTCGGGATTTTTTCATCGCACCCACTTCAAATTTGCTGAAATTTGGTAGAAATGGTATTGGTAATTAACTAAGGCTTACAGTTACACATCCCATTTTTCAAGTTTGAGTTCATGCGTCCGAACAGTTTTCATGCTACAGCGCATCCTTGTGTTGTTTTTATGTCCAAAATTAGTGATTTTAGTTGTTTTCAAATGGCTATTTCTTGATTACTAAAAGGCCAATTAGGTTTAAAGTGGTGTCAATTGAAAGAGTTGTGAGGATGTGAGGACTGTGAGAGCATGGAACACTCTACCCGAGAGTATCGCCTCTGCCCCGTCTACAGATGCCTTCCGTCGCCATCTGCTGGAAAGTCGTGGCTAAGATTGTCCTGAATACAGTCCTTTCTGAACTTGTATATACGTTAATTTTGTTTTATTTATTTTATTTTTTTTTGTTTATAAATGAGTTTGGACTTGCAAGTAAGAATATGAACTATGCACGTCGCGTATACACACACACACACACAAAGTTTGCAAGAATCTTCAAGTTGAAGGAGGCAGACTATACAAGAAGAAGAAAGAAGAAGAGTATTTAATCACAAATCTAGATATAGAAATGATTTTTTTGATGGAGCATGCAATAGCATCTTGACATTTACTTTGAACTGAAATTTGACTATGTGGATCAAATATATTTTTGCTGAAATACATCCTAAACTGTTCCCTTAGATGATATCTACATCTACATATAAAGGAACATGGAGATATAATATTTTTCGTTTGATATTTATCATCAATTTTAGTTTTTATACAATTCTAAATGTAGTCCCACACACAAATCCATGTGTTGGATTCACATATCTAAAGAGCTTTTATGATATCTTCCCTTCATTTGACTATTTTGGTTATTACACTTCATACTTTGACAGTAAAATTGCACTTATTGAAAGCACATTAAATGTAGAATGTCATGGTCATAATTTGATGAGACAATTTCATGTATTTTCCAATCATTTTCACTGATTTTCTCCAAAAATATTTCAGATTTTGAAGAAAAAACAGCTTTCTATTCAAATTAAGTTAAGACCCAAGAGACTCATTATGTTATGTCTTCAACGTTCTATTCATTCCAACAGCTGGGAAACTTGTAAAGACCATATTCAGTGGTAACCCAGTGCCACCAGACCCTTTTCAGTAGCAATGTAAATCCTCTACTTAGTGACACAGTCAGACAAAAGGTCTTTTGTCACTCCCCAGTGGAAGGTTTTTCTATTGATATTCAAAATGTTCTAGCCCAAAAGTTAAGGGGGCACAAAAATAATCTGTGCGATGTGTAGAATCTGATGCACCAATCTTTTTAAGATAAAATTGAAATTAAAAATAAATATCTCCAATTTTTTCATATTTTTTATAAAACATCTGGAAGTACAATTTCGACCAAATTTTGACCAAAAACTATTTGATCCACAAGGTAAAATCATAGTTCAAAGTTAACATCAAGTAGTTATTGCACTTTAGACCCCCCTGCTTAAAAAATAATACCATGTCTAGATTGATAATTAAATGCTCTTTCAAATGTTACCACATTCAACAAAAGTTTCCCAGTGGTAATCGAGCAAGGCCACTTGAAATTTGCTAGCCACGCCCATTTTGGCCAAAAACATTGAAGAAAGAGTGTCCTGTAGCGCTAAATCCGTAAGGCAGATCAGGCTAAAATTTGAAATTTTGGCTTTTAAAAACTCAATTACCTTAATCACCAAATTTGAGCGCATTTGAAGAGGGTGTGATGAAATCCATTGGGTGATTTGACATGGAATGACCCGAAGATACAAAACAAATAATTCAAGAATCAAGGTGACACTGACAGTGCAGTGTAAATGAAATACCATTTGTGTGCATAATCCAAAAAATGTACAGTACTTGACATTATTTTCAAATCTTTTTTTCAATTTCAGGAAGCGTAATTTCCTTGCCAGCCAAGATTCATCAGGTTCTTCAGATTCTGATTCAGCAGATGTTGATCCAATACTGGAGAAGAGTAAGAAAGATGAAGATAACAATGATACCAGCTCAGCTGACCCCCTTCCTCTTCCGAACGTGTTTGCAGAACCAGATCCGTCGGGGAGTGGGAAAAACTTGCTCGGACTGTCTGTATTTGCAAACCCCTTTGAGCAGGCGCGACAAAAGCAGCTCAATATTCTGGAGAAGCATGTCAAGCTCAAGGAACAACCTAAGAGCATCCCAAAGGAGAAGGTATGCTACAAGTTCCAGAAGGGGAAGTGTCGGTTCGGAGACAAGTGTAAGTTCCTGCATGCAGCCGACAACAAGCAGGAGCTGACCGGAGGAAATCAAGAACCCCTCCAGGTCCAAGGTCAGGGGACATCTTTTCAGGGTTCCAGGGAACACTTTAACACCAGAGGAAATGTTTTGGGAGGTCCCATGGGATTTTCTCATGGCTTTGCGCAAGGTTATAATCCACAAGATGTTGAAGAGGAACCTGATGATGGAGATACGGTACAGAGGAAAAGAAAGGACAAAGCAGGCCTCAGCATAGGCCTTGTTCCATCGAGGAAAGCACTCAAGATTTACGACCGACAAAGAGTGAACGAGAGGCCATGGACTGTTAAGAGATGATAATAAGTTGAAAATAAGTCTTTGTAAAAACTTAGAAATGCAGTAGGATGGGATGGGAAAAATAAGTCAAGAAGAAGGAGGGCAGAGCAGGCCTCAGCGTAGGCCTTGTTCCATCGAGGAAAGCACTCAAGATTTATGACCGTCAGAGAGAGCAGGAGAGGCCATGGACTGTAAAGAGATGAAAATTAGTTGCAAATTGGAATGGGATGGAGAAGGAATGAAGATGAAGGCATCCGATAGAGCTGGCCGTAGTGAGTACTAGAAGAAAGCACTCAAAATATATGAACTAAAATAGTGCAAGAGAGGTCGTGGACTGTAAAGAGATGAGATTAGAATAATACAATGTCGTCTTTAACCCAAATAAATGATAGAAGGATAGGATGAAGACGGAATGCAGATGAAGAGCTCGGATAGGTACTGGTCTTAGGATTGTAGTGAGATACCAGTACAAAGTTAAACATTAGACTTTGTAAGAAAAGGAATCTAGGATGATGATAAATTGGTGACAGGATGAAGACAAAGAGATCTGATAGAGCTGGCCTAAGTGAAGTACTAGTTAACTCAAAGAAAGCAGCTCCAAATTTACTATAGATCTACAAGAGTGCAAGAGAGGCAATTAAATGGGCTGTAAAGAGATGAGACTTCTGTGAAAATATGACCTTGAAATAATTTTAGAACCCAAGACTTCTATTGTTTCACGTAATATGCTTTTAACATTTCATCAGTCTATCATATCAGGAGTGATGAATCAACAGTATCAATTATAATTAAAGTTATCCATTAACTTAAAGTGATCCAGGTAAAGTGTCTAACTCCACGAAAATTACTTGGAGCTTGCTCGTTTCTCTTCTGCCGTGTTGTTTAGCTTATGGTAAGAGAAGAATAAAATAGGGTTAGATTTTTTCAAATGTCCCTTTAGTATGAAGATAATTATCATTGAAAATCATTATTTCAAAAGCGTAGCTTTTGATAAAAAGTACAATTGCCGTAGCTGAACACGTCCGGCCAGCGCGCGTGGGAAACCTTCCCGACCCGACTGAACTTTGAGCCGAGCGTGTGCAAATTCCATGAATTCTGTACCGTCTGTAAACATACACGGGTGCGGATATCGTCAAACGGATGATTATTACTGCGACAAATCTACGACAGGCCATCAGTATTCGGTGATAAAATATGAACTCAATATTTGTTTTTTCACTAGGTAAACAGTGTTCGTTTTCTTTCAAACTTTCACAAATCTTTCAATTGTAGTTTTACAATGATATTGATATAGGATTGAAGTCTCAAATGTCATTTTGTGCAATATCTGACACTTTACAGGGATCACTTTAATAAGATTTCACCAGAGGTGATATTTGAGAATTCTATCATACTGTATATAATTATACCAACAACACTTAAAATTTTCTGAATTATGTGATTTTTTCATAGAAATAGAACACTGTTTACCTCGTGAAAATTTATGTAAGATTTTATCACCTACTGCCCATTTTTTTGTTTTACTACAATCGAATAGCATTTCTGGATGCTTTTTATTCAAGCATGAATCAAGCAAAATGCATACCGTGTACATATCCATAATTAAGGAGATTTTGACAAATCAAAATCAATTTAATTCTTATGTAACCATGGCATAAGTCAAACAATGAGGTTGAAGGTACATGTGAAAACTTTTATAAGTGATTTTAGTTGACTTTAACAAAGTTAAAGGATCACTTTGCAATAGACGAGTGAGAAATTTGTGCTGTTTGGATACTTAAAAAAAAAATTCATGTACCAGAGAATTTGGAATTCAATTATTTTTTTAACAATCGATAATTATAGAAAATATAATAATTCAATACTTCGTAAAGATATTTTTCCAAATCAACCTAGTTAATGAAAAAATGGATTCAAATTGTCATCACACTAAATTCAATGGCATGTTTGAGTGCCCTCTATTTTCATTTGCCATTTTATGTGTGTCATTGTGATGCTTTCTTTGAATATTATTCATAAATCAAATACAGTATAGCAATAATCAGGATTTGAGTCTGAACAATAAATGTAATACAGTGGAACCTCTTTATAACATGATCCCTTGGACCATGAAAATTACCTTGTTATATCAGGTATCTTGTTATATTAGGGTAAAAAAAGAGAAAAGAATATTAAACGACTGGGACCAACAAAATTACCTTGTTATAAGAGGATTTTGTTATATCAGATCTCTTTATAACAAGGTTCCACTGTATTTGACTTATACAGAATGGAACCTGTATTCAGTATTGTAGAACAGAAAATGTGCTAGTGTTTGAAAAATATTACATAATATACTACATTTGTACATGTACTAATTTCTTTGAAATTAACAGGTTGAATGAAATAGAAACCTCATTAGTAAATGTAGATATTGAATATATAGATGTCCTGAACATTATCTCAGTTAATGCAGAGTGTGTGTGTGTGTGTGTGTGCATGTAGACATGTTACAAAACTATTATCTAATTGTTATCTACTGATACATCACACACTGATACATGTACTCACATACACACATGCATCAGTCTTACATGGCTTTTGTTTCTCCATTGTTCTGTCAAGACACGTGACAAAACATATGTGACCCGCTATAGCAAAACCCTGCACTTGTTGGTAAAAATCAAAATATTGATTTTCATACAATTAGAAAGGCCTCATCACAAGCTTTAATATCATACTTTGTTCTAACAAATTGGTCAATAATTGGCGAATTATGTGAACTTAAAATGACCATTGCAGGGTTTTGCTATAGCCGGTCATTATACTGTTTGTACTTAGTTTCTTTGTGTTCTATCCTTAGTTGTAAAGCTGTAAAAAGTTACACACACCCATGCACACATACCAAACAAACAAACAAATACATTCAAACATACAAATGTGACATACACTCACACTTCATAATCTCCATCTCCATGGGGTAACAAAAATTAGTTTTCCTTTTTTTTCATTCAGCTAATGTACACCTTCCCTTTAAAGGGGTATTCCGGGCCTGATAAAACCATCCGTTATTTGAATAAGCAGAATAAGAGGCATAATTGGTGAAAATTTGATCAAAATCGGACAAGAAACACGGGAGTTATACATATTTGAACATCATGTAGTAATGAGCGATCGTTTCAAAATTGCCGCCATATGCAACATCATTGACGAGCAACTCGCCATGGCTTTAGTACATGAAAATACACTTATTTCTGATTTTCGTTGCTAAAAATTAAATTTTCTCTGCTTGTTTTCACGAATTCATAGAAAAATATCGATGGGCCAACCTATTTGGAATTTGTAAGCTCATAAATTTGCTTTGTTATGAATAAAATTTAAATTTTGTAAAATTTCCATGTAGAAGTCAAAATGGCTGCAGCTCGCAAGTGACGTCACGATCGATAGCAATTGCGAACGATACTAAAAATCGGAGCAAAGTTCATCCTGTCATAACTTTTTTATTGCTGTACCGTTTTGGCTTAGATTTTCGATCATGATTCTTCATATTCACTTAATTTTATAGCAAACATCACATTTCTGGGGTGGAATTCCCCTTTAATGTGTTGTTAAGAATGGATTATATAATGTAGATTATAGGATATCAGAACTCAAGAAAAATAAAAGGTGTTCTGTCCAACTCTACTGGTTTTGTTTTACTTCAGGGAATATGCATGCAATTTACAGGAAAAGAATGACACTAAACTCTAATATTACATTCTGGAATATTTCTTTATTTGGTGCAGTTTGTTTCATCTCATATTCAAAGTCCTCTTTATTTCTGGAGGAAACTATAATCTCTAGATTATCGAGATACCATTTCAATATATGCAATGTTCTTAATCTAATTTGGTCCTGAAAGTACTCGCAACTAATTTGCAATAGTTTTCCAGTGGCATAGCTACTGGTGGGCATGTGCCCCCCCCCCCCCCCCCCCCAAAAAAAAATAATTTGATAAAAACAATACACAAAAGAAGGGGAGAATCTTTTAAAAATAGATACATAGAATATGCCCCCAATCATTTGCGTGCCCTCCAATCAGTCGGACTGCTTTAGTTACGCTCCTGATCTAGGTGTTTCACTTTAAATAATGCTGTTGTTTTTTTAATCTACACTCCATTAATTATCAGGCCATTGTGCTCCTGATCACAGTCCGCAATCCTGCTCACACCAAAATCAAAGTTTTAATAATCCTCGTAAAAAAAAAAATAAAGACTTGACACCATCTATCCATTGCAATCCTGCTCACAGGTACAAGTCTAGCAAAATCCAGGTTTGCTGAGAGGGTTGGTTTACCATGATTCAATGATGATGATGATGATGATGGTGATGATGATGGTGACGATGATGGTGACGATGATGATGATGATGATTATGACGGTGACGATGACGATGGTGATGATGGTGATGATGATGATGATGATGGTGATGATGATAATGATGATGATGGTCATGATGACGATGATGATGATGACGACGACGACTACAACGACGATGATAATGATGGTATTAATAGATAACAATAGCACTTAAAGGTAAAGTTGAGTTTTGGTAATTTCCAAAGTGCCCCCCCAACATCGATTGTAACGGATTTGGTTGATTTCAATTCCATATGAAAGATCATTGAAAAAAACATGGGAAATAATAATAATTCCCATTCAAATGCTCTAATTGTTGTGAAATTCAATTTCCAAATAATATATAAAAATGGTTGACGCCCGGGTAGCGTTTATTTTTTCCGTAACCCTAACGCGTCGCTTTTCCTCAAAAACTCGTAAAAGCGCGCTGGTAAGCCAAGACTAGCCCCCGCTGCTATTATGCATCAAAATCTGCGGCTCTGCGACATCGAACTAGATAATACAAGTCCAAGGGCAAGGGTGACCATTATTTAATTAGTGTCCGATCTCGATGCGGACTACGACCACGACAATGAGACTAGGAACATTATGATTCATCTAGGCGTATAACTATCACACTCACAGTCATCATGGTGTGTGAAGCCACGATTTTATTGAGAAAATAGCTAGGCTTGCGTGTAAATCAACACCGCGAGCTAGTCTTGGCTTTCCAGCGCGCTTTCACGAATTCCGACGCGTTAGGGTTACGGAAAAAATAAACGCGCCCGGGTATCACTTTTGACTTTCGACGGTTTATTTTTGAATTTACGGTGTTTGGCTCCCTCTATGTCATTTAATAACCAGTGTATTTACAACGATACAGCATCCGAAGATGTATTGGCAGGCGGGTAGCCGGCCCGGTCGTCGCTAGTCATAACGAGTGTGCATGCACAGCATTCTGCATATCAGATATGCATGTACAACACATGCATGCACACAGCGCGCGCGGGCGCGGCGCTACCAAGCTATAGCTCATAATATCTATCGCCCGATCGAACGCTAGCTACGCGAGATATTGGAATACGAAAACTATATCGAGATCGATTGGGAAGGCAGCTCGAAGGTCACGGAGGTCGACGATGGCCGACCCGGACCCTAGTAAGGACAAGGCTACGGCTCTAGCTACGCTACATCGGAATAAGAGGAAGGAGAGAAACAGGCAATGGAGGCTCGACAACCCGGAGGAGGTGCGGGAGCGTAGACGAGACTGGGAACGCAATCGAAGCCGAGTAGCTGTAAGCAAGGGTACGGCGGAGAAACTTCGAGAGCTGCAGGCGGCTTTCTCGTCACCGAGTGTCGCGGATGTAATATGCCAGCTCATCGAGAGGTAAGTTGAAATGATAACACCTACTTGTTACTTGGTAGTTATTCCTCCAAAAGATTCCTAATGGAATTTAAACTGCACAGCATTCACACTACACCTACTCCCCACTGGCACTGGTACCATTTTAATCTGAACTATGGAATCGAGAAATTACGTTTTGTTATCTCTTGGATTTTGAATTCAGATTCAGAATCATGATATTGATGATAGAACCATTTACTACTACTTTTTGACTAGACAGTTCTAGATCTACAACATAACTACCACTAGTAATTGTATTGTTATACGGCTAGCTCGGCCTGGCTCCCCTCCTTGACCGTGACAATTCATAATATTTAATAATTACCGACTTTGTTGTACGGAGTAGTAGTACTAACTTGACCGATGCCGGTGGATTCCACTGGCTCAACGAGATATGGCTGTGGCACGTGGCTTGAAATATTCATGGCCAGGCCAGATGGCCTTTGGCCAAATGATTAGATAATTTAATTGCGTTAATCTGGAATATTACAAGAAGGGAACACTTGGTCCTTTTTTAAGGGAAATAATGATTTAACCGATTTACTGATTCTTACGAGATGCAAGCCATGTAAAGCTTACTTTAATGTCTCTGATTATGACTGCATTTTTTTCCGTAATCATGATGTGCAGGGCTAGTCAACCTGGTAAACATCCTGCTCTTTTAAGTCGACAAGGTTTTAGCTTGGTTGAGATGTGACTGTCTCAGTGTCTCGACTTCACATGCATGACAGAGAACCAATGCATCAGTTATTAGTATATTACTATTAGTATTACTCATGCAAATTCCAAATCAGGCTAGCTGTGATAATTAGTATGGAATATGTCATCTTCTAAATAATTTTCTTTTTGGTAATCTGATTGATTTGATGTAATCTGAAATGTTTTTACTTTGAGAATGACTTTCATTTCTTCACTTTTTACAGATATGAAGAACAGAAAGCAGAATCCATCCCCAGCGAAGAAATTCCAAGCAGCAGTAGGGGAAATAGCAGGTAATTTTGTATTATTTTTTTATTGTTCCATTTTGGAATATATATTATATGACTACAAATAAAAATTGCTATCAAGTATCATAATATGAATATAATGATAATATGTATCAAGTTATGAGATGTATTTCTAAAATTTCTACTTTAGTATTACATTGATATGTTCTTGAACCTTTTTGAAGAATACTAAAAAATTGTTAATTTTAATAATTTAATTACTTCATCTTGTGCATGCAATATTCATATTGCTTCGAAGTTTGATATTTGGGGAATTCCATATCTTCATTGCATCTTCATTGCACTTTGTTCGTTTCTAAAACGAGATGTCATTATGTCAAATTTTTCAAATCGGTCTACAATTGTTACATTGTCACAACAAAATTTCAGTGGTTTCACAGTGCGACCTTCTCTTGGTGTCCTAACTTCTACTCCGGCTGCAAAGATGGGTTTCGCACGCAAGATGCCTTCAGTGCTAGATGCCTTCAAGATGCCATCTACCAATGACAACCGGTACATATTAAATCCACTGTTCCTTTATTCATTTTGTACTGCACTGATATCACCATTTTGATTAGTTACAAGGAATTCCAAAATGAGAAGCCCTTTTAAAAAGGTTAAATATGTAATTCCAACCCCCTAAACCAATGCTATGTAAACAAATTACACATGTAGGACATTTGCGTGTCAATTGTGAGATTTAACACCTGATGGATCATTTTTGGGTCATGTAGTGTTCCATGGCCCCGTTGCAGGAAGAAGTAATATCGATTGTAATGTGCAATTAATCTGAAGTTTGATCACATTTTCAGGCTTATGATCAATCGTAACTTATTTATTGATTGTATCTCTTTCTGCAACGGGGCCCATGAGTGTCGGGTACATAAATCATTCAAATCAGTAAATGTTGCTTGAAAAACACTGGGGTAATGGATGTAACCAAGTTTGACATTTTGCCTCGGAGGCCTACATGCACATTTTGAAATGCCCTAGGCCATTTGGCACGTTTATTCCCATTGCCTTTAAAAAGTGTATAGTTATCTCAATTCTGCAGAATAAATGAATGGTGTTTTTCTTTCCTCTTATTCAGTGACTCTGATGCAATTTCTGTGCTATCATCAGTGTCTTCGATTCACAATCCACAGTAAGTTCACAGCAAATTAAATATATATCAAGAGCCAATTATTATGATTATTAAAGGAACTACATTGTCTAGATAGCCCAATTTTCAAAATTATGCTCCCTATACGCAATTTTTCCTCAAGAAAAAGAACTAGTCAGTAATTTCACATGAAATCATAAATTTTGGGGTAGTTATTTATCTAACTCGCCAAAGAGTGACGTCATATAAAGAACGGACTAAATAACAAACTAAATGCTGTAGATGACATAAGCCGATGCATTGTCAATCACATGTTAATCATGCTGCCGCTTCTGGACCCTAAATGTGAGTGAGGTGTAAACTGGCTGCAAAGTGAGATTTGGTATCATAAAATTACTACTGTGTTTATTAAATGGAGTTTTTTTTGGGGCAGACCTATTTTACAAGTCATCAACTATGGAATACGTGCCAAAGTATGTTGTATTCTTTAGTTCCATGAAGCATGAAGCCTTATCTAAAATTTGTTGGTTGGGCAAGCATCAATATTTCATTTTCCTTAGCATTGATATCTTATAAATGTCCCATGTTATGTCCAATTCTGCCAACATTTTTATTATTGGCTTTGGTTAGGTTTGGGAGAGGAATAAGACATCAGATATCAGTCAACTGAGATGAAAATGTAGCAAATATGGTCCCATAACGTCATGCGAAAGGAACAGATGTTACATTGGAAAAGTTCTTTCACTCAAAGTATGCACACTCTAGACTGTCCATTCCTTTCTGTTACCGTTGTGAACCAAAAGCTCACTAATATTAAAACTCAAATATGTGACAAGATTG
The DNA here is from genome assembly GCA_037951105.1 of Echinarachnius parma. Classification (NCBI taxonomy): domain Eukaryota; kingdom Metazoa; phylum Echinodermata; class Echinoidea; order Clypeasteroida; family Echinarachniidae; genus Echinarachnius; species Echinarachnius parma. Next base: position 15,149 of record JBAMJV010007919.1, read on the forward strand.
TTCATCTGTTCATTATAGGTGAATTCCCAATATTTTTTAAATTATTTTTAATAGACACTGTCAACAGTGTATTTTGTATTACGTATTGTGATTTAGAGATTGTGCTTTATTTTGTATAATATTATTTGATTACAATAATGATTCTTTTCATAATAGGTCCCCACTGACAGCAGGTGCTGTTCTGGGAAGTGATGATCATGAGGCCAGTGAGAGTCCAGGGAGAGATGATCGAGACGTTGAGTAAATAATTTTGATTATTTCTTTATATGTATCATCATCATGTATTTCTTTTTTATTCCTCCGCCAATGAAGTGGCCAAGGGTCATTTTGTAAGCCAGGGGTAACTGCATGTAAAGGCTCATTGTAATTTGTTAGTGGATATTTACTGAGCGTATATTGTAGATTCTATTTTTCATAATGAAATGCTTCAGTTATCTTTACCAAAGATACTACATATAAACATAGTATGTATTTTGGTGATATGCTGTAATGCATTATTCTATTATTGCACTAAAAATGTAATGCTATTATTACAAGCTGAAATGTTGTATTAGTTTCTGAATGAGGTAATAAAGGATGCACCTGGAAAGTACTGTGCTGTATGACAAGAGGTTTATAACCATTCATTAATGCTCTTGAGTTGATGATAGATATCTTCATACAAAAGGGACATTTGAATAAATCTATTTTATTCTTCTCTTACCTTAAGCTAAATAACATGGTAGAAGAAAAACGAGGAAGCCATTAGATGTTCATGTCTTTATTCAATTTATCTCTTTTCTTTTTACAATTCATGTGCATTAGCATTAGCGTCAGTTTTGTTGAGAGGGGTGAATTCATCTTCCCGCATGAAGTTGAGTCAGACTGTGATGATGGAGATGATGACTATGATGATGATGATGATGATGATGAAGACTACTTACCTGAGACAGAGACATTCCTTCAACTAGGGTAAGATTTAACAAACAAACACTGCAGCATGTTTTATGAATAAATTTTTATCTTTGTGCATTGCCAACTTCACCGACAAAAGTTTATTGTACTGGACAATAATGTGGGTCAGATGACTTTACCTTTTGTGAAATTGGTCTACAATATTTCCCAGAAAAAAAGAATGGATGGGGGCCTTTCTATGACTATGCTTCTCTTCTGATGATTTGTGTTGGAAATTTCTTCAAGTATACCTTGTAATTGTGTGGAAGAATTATAATTGATGCGATTTTTGCTAAATAATGTTGATGTGTAAACTGTGCAGTATTTGTATTAATGTAATTCCCTTGTTTCTTTTCAGACGATCCTGTGCTAATATGCGCAATTGTGGGGAGGATGACGAGGTCCTAGGGGAGGGGGAACCGGAGGCAGAAGAGGTGGAACCAGAGGCAGAAGAGGTGGAACCAGAGGCAGAAGAGGTGATGCAAGAAACAAGATCCGGCCTGCATGTGAAGCAGAGTGCGGCGGAAGCGAAGGAGGCGCAACTTTTCATAATTACAAAGTCTCGTCTTGAGGACATTGCAACAAAGGCAAAATCAGCATGCCACAGGTGTGGCAGCAGAGTGCAGGTCCACATCAAGGCTGCCAATGGGTCCGCTGCCCATATCACTTGGGTATGTTTTTATATTTTTTAATATTTAAAATGTGTTGGTATATTTCATGCTTTGAAAATGGAAATGTCCAAGTGTCTTTAGGGTGCCTATTTCTATAAATGGCTTTTGGTTTTGAATGAAAGCTCTGTACATTACATGTTTTATGTTTTTATCCACCATTCACTCATGACATGGATAATATGTGTTACCATGGAACCTTGTAGAATGGACACAGTACGCTTTCTAATACATTCATTCATCTGTTGAATACAAAGATATCACTATATGGTATCAATGTGTGGTTAATCCCCTTGATCTATCGTGCCTGCGGCCATTAGGAATTTGACATTTTCAATTTTAAGAAATTCTTCCACAATCATTAATTACAAGCTGTTTAAAACATCAAACGTTGACAATGTTCGCCTGTTATGCAGTACAGTTATGCTACATATGTAATGATAACATACGAAAGTTGTGATTGATGTTGTTTGTCCACACGTGTCCTAAGGCACTAATCATGCTTTCATTTTTTAATGCAATTTTTCATTTTGGGACATTTTGGTTCGATGATCCAGATATGTATGCAATGTCTCAATTAGCTCAGTAAACAAGCAAACACCAGCGAACGATCCCAGTGTATAAATCGGTGGCTATGAGAAGTATTCACATTGTATTCATGGTGGAATTAAATCAATTGTTCTCACACATGACCCGAAACAATATAGCATGGAATTTTTATTTATGGCGGCGGGCATGATTTCAGAAAGGGAAAACCACGTGACTGGTCCATTCTAGTGTGTTAACTTACTCTTTTTCATGTGTCTTTTAAATATCATTGCAGGTATGCCCCGATGGCCATGAGAGCAAATGGTGCAGCCAGGAGACTGTAAACAGAAGCCATGTTGGGGACATGAAACTGGCAGCTGCCACCCTGATTTCTGGCAACAACATCAAGAAGGTGTGCCTGCTGGCAAAGTTTGCCAGCTTGAACTTTATGCATTTCAGCTCCTTCCATACCCTGCAGCGCAAATACATGGTCCCGGCCATCGAAGAGGAATGGAAGGAACTGCAAGCTTCCACCTTACTCAAGCACCAGTCACCATTGGTCTTGTGTGGTAAGTGAGCTTTCATTAGTAATCCTAGTCATGTTTAAATAATGCAGTACTTTAAAATGTAAAAATACAGTGTCTCCGTGTGTTAAGTTACGTTACTCAGCTGAGCAACATATCAAGAAATATGAAGGATACTCGTTAACAATGTGTTTTCACCACTTTATAATACTAAGGCAGGCAAAAGAAAAGATGATTCTGTCAAAATTCTGTTGACTTTAACCCTACCAGGCCAGGTTATTTTGGTTATGCTCTGGCATGGGTGGTTGATTCCACCACCCTGATATCTCAGCTGTTGTATGAGAGCGTGCAACATAATCTATAAAATTGAGTTGTTATTTTTTTTAATAATACATTTTTAATCAATTATGCAAATTAATGCAAAAATCCTCATTTTAGTCTGTAAATCACATTGGAAGACCATCACATGAAATGAAAATGAGCATGCTTTAATATTAAACAATACTTATGATCCCTATGTTATTTCTCTTAAAAAGGTGATGGACGAAATGACAGTCCCGGATACAGTGCGCAGTATTTAACGTATACATTCATGGAGCACGAGTCCAAGGACATCATCCACTGCGTCTTTGTAGACAAGAGGGAGGTGGGGATGAAGAGCCCCGTCATGGAGATGGAGGCCTTCCGGCGCGGGATCAGGGAAATGGAGGAGAAGGGCATCCAGATCAAGGAGATAATCACGGACGCGCACACCTCCATTGCAAAGCACATGAGTATGTGTATATGATAATATCTTTCCTTTCATATTGACTAATAGAGAATTATGTTCTTTGAAGTGGTCTTCAAAATCTTTGCAGAAAGCTCACCACTACTGAAATATGCATCTCTGACCCACATGTACATGGAAGAAAATATACTCCAACCATGTCACAGCAACTTATATAGCAGGGCATTACTTGTCAGTCATTTCAGAGTCGTAAGAATTATCAACACCCTACCAACCTTTTTATATGAATTTCCATTTATTCGATTTAGAGCCCATCAGAACATTGTTTGGTATTGTGTGTATAGTTCAGTACGGCTTCACAGCTATTGGTCCATGGTAAATCACATTGACTTGTTACTACCTGTGCATATGATGTATTCTAAGACTGTCGTGCAAAGGAAATGCAGAAATAACAAAATAATTCCAGTTTTGTATCATAAGTTCTATCAATTTACTGAATTGTGAGGCTACACAAATATGATTAATAAGTGTAAATAAAATCAAAACACCTCACCATATGTCCACCATTGAATATTGACCAGTGCACTTTTCATTCAAGCCTGACATATAAAATTAAACACTTTTCATATCATCTTAACTTATCCATCTGTTTTTGTTTGATTTCAGGAGTCAACCGACCAGACATCAAGCACTCATGGGATATTTGGCATGGGGCAAAAAACGTCGGAAAAAAGCTGTCGAAGGTATTGTATGATATTAAATCAATATAATTTATTTGATTACTTTACATTACTCTGCATCTGTCTGAAGCAGAGTTAACATACTGCATTTATCCTCATCTATATAATATATCCTGATATTGTAACAGTATAACACTGCTACAGCATACCTCCAAATCATAAATAATTTTCATTTTACTTATAAGAACCGAGCATTAACCCACCCCAACAAAAGTAATATGAAGGCTGAAAACAAAATGAAAATTGTTATTTTTCTTCAAAACAACATTTGCACATGCCTTAAAATTGTTTGTGTTATCTTGTAAAGCGATACACACTTAGCATCATTGACTTTTCATTCACAGGTCTCTTCCAAAGCTGCCACAAGGGGACTGATCTTCTGGATCAAGCATGTGCTGCTGCATTTTTGGTTTTGTGCCAGGACATGTGCAGGGGATGTCACAATGCTGAAGGTATGCATATGATTTATACTTCATTTCGTTATTCATGACACCCTGCCACACACAGTTTGAAGGGGCATAAGCTGATAAAGGAGTATGTTTGTGAAGGGTCCGTTATTGTTAACTACATGTACTTCTATGCAAACAAAAATCATCTCAGTTAAGGGATTTTGATGAAAAAACACTGAAAACACAATACAGGGAAACCCCGTTATAACGAGGTAGTTGGGACTATCAATTTTACCTCGCTATAACCGAGCTCGTTATAAGTGGAGCATTATGCCAATCGGGATCAAAGGATTCTCCTCAATATAAATGGTAACGCGAGCTCGCTATAACGGGTTTACCTGTATTAATTAAGTGATTCAAATTATAAGGCTGATTTGTAGGTGTAGATGTGTACTCCATTTTTGTTTGTGTACATCTGAAAATGTTAGCTAAAGTAAAAAAACTTCACTGCCAAGTATACCTCATTTAGTTTTTGGTTTACATCAGATATAGAAGAACATGCAATACAAACACTGTAAACAAATTTGAGTTGATTTGTAATTTGATCATAACAGGTCCCATCTATTCACTTTGGTGTACCTCTATTCTAACAACAAAAGTTCAACGAATATTTCTTTGTTGTGCGTTTCAGAAAAAGTGGCGGGGTCTGACACATCACGTCACAAACAAACACACGTGGGTGTCTGGCCTTGACGGTCCAGCAGAGTGTGAGCATGAGCCCCTGGATCCTGAGAAGGAGAAGCGGGAGGAGTGGCTACAGCCAGGAGGTGATTCACACAGGGCTCTAGTGCAAGTCACCTATGACCGCAAATTCATGGACAACTTGGCCTACTTTGCTCGCTTCAGGTAGGAAAAGTTGAGAGGAATTTAATGAGAATTTGTTCATAACGTAAAGATTAATAATGTTTGCAAGATTTCGAAGCCGTTTTCTGTTATAACCTCTAAAGTCGGGGCATGTCAGCAAGTAAAGAAAATGCATCTTATTTGCTCATGTGTATGACATATGGGATTTTTAATATTGAGTTGGTGGTGTGAAAATATTGAAGTGCTCTGGGTCTATTATTTATATAAGTTTTATTTTGTTTTCATCATTCCTTAGGCACACCAGCATGCTCGAGTCTTTCCACAACCACATACTAATGTATGCTTCCAAGCGGTATGCCTTTAAGTAAGTATTTTATGTATAATTTTGTATGTTTGAAGTAAGATTGTCTGTGAAAAAATTGAAACATATCATTACAGTAACAATATTATATTTTGAAGGAAAGTCTTATGAGGAATTACGAATGACATCTATATAAAGGCTGAGGTCACTTTTGGATGCATGCATAGTCTGGCAACAGCAAACTTTGTATTGTACTTGTGTCTTTTCCTGATGTTAAGTCCAGTTGGAGTGGCCGTAGCAGGGAAACAATTATTTACAACACAAATCCAGAACTGAAGTGAGAGTCTGAGATTTGTCAAGCATTTACTATTCATGCATTATGTGATAATACCAATTGTTTGTCTTATCCTTCCAGCTACCCAGCATACCGGGCAAGGAATTTGCTTGCGGCCATCGACTACATGTCACACAAGGACAGGCCCGACCAGACTGATGAACAAGGCAATCCAAAGTGAGTGGAATAAAAAAAAAAAAAATCTGTTTTTTTCTTCTATGAACAAGGCAATCTGAAGTGATTGGAATAGACCGCTTCTGTAATGTATGCAAATATTATGCGTATGACGTTGGCAAGCTTAAAGTGGAATTCCACCCCAGAAATGTGATGTTTGCTTTAAAAAATGAGCTGAATATGAAGAATCTTGATAAAAAATCTGAGCTAAAACGGTACAGCAATAAAAAAGTTATGACAGGATGAACTTTGCTCCGATTTTTAGTATTGTTCGCAATCGCTATCGATCGTGACGTCACTTGCGAGCTGCAGCCATTTTGACTTCTACATGGAAATTTTACAAAATTTAAATTTTCTTCATAACAAAGCAAATTTATGAGCTTACAAATTCCAATGAGGTTGGCCCATCTATATTCTTCTATGAATTCGTGAAAACAAGCGGAGAAAATTTAATTTTTAGCAACATAAATGAGAAATATGTGTATTTGCACATGTACTAAAGCCACAGCCAGTTGCTCGTGAATGATGTTGCATATGGCGGCAAATTTGAAACGATCGCTTATTACTACATGATGTTCAAATAGGTATAACTCCCGTGTTTCTTGTCCGATTTTGATGAAATTTTCACCAAGTATTCCTCTTGTTCTGCTAATTCAAATAACACATTGTTTTATCAGGCCCGGAATACCCCTTTAACAATAGTAACTATGTCAGGCAAGCTCTGGCAAACTTAGCTTGCCGGACCTAGTTACTATCGTTAAGCTTGCCAACGGAGAGTCTTGCGTTATACGCATATTATTTGCATACATTACAGAAGCCGTCTATTGTAAAAAACAAAATATTATTTTGTATGCACAATTGAAAGTGAGTGGACCAAACCTGATTTAGCAGAGAATTAGATTCAGTGTAATAATAATATACTTATTAGAACAAATTGATATACAGTAGTTTGAAAGATCGTTATTGACCCAACATGTGAAATTGATAATTTTAAATGATTTATATCTCTTAATTTAACAATAAAGAGTTTTCAGAATGCAACTTGTTACATTTTGCATGTTCTTTTATTTATGATACAGATATGTCGCAGTATGGTCGAAACATGCAAATAACTACGTGGCCCGGAAGCAGAAGGTCCCCAAGACCTACCACTACGTTCAGGGTCTCATCGGAGCCATCATGGAACTGAGAGAGCAGGACCAAGGACCACTGTTCTCCAAGGCTGTTCTTCTCCCTGATGATCCTAGACATACAAGGCCCCGTCTAGCACCATTTCCGCCACCACAGGTGGATGAGATCCTGGCAAGGAGACAAGGGCGATTATCAACGTGATCCTCTGTATTGAACATTAGGGATTATTTGAGAACTTCGAGCCCACCATTTTTGAAGTCAAATGTGAAATTTCACCTTCAAGTTTATTAGGGTTGATAACTTTTTGGCAGGTTTGAAGGCTATCTTGAGGATTATTTGGAACTTAACATTTGGATGTATTTGGTTGCTAATGATTTTGTGGTAAGGAGGTGAAAGGTTGCATGGCTCAGCATATGTACATTAAGACCATGTATTCTTGACATGTCCGAGTCCCTTTTACAAAATAACACCAAACCTGATACTAGAGTGTCCCTTGAGAGCCTAGCTGATTGAGCCGTTAGGTCATGGGTATGTGGTTATCAGTAAAAAGTCATATAACACATGATATAAATGTATCTGAAATAAATGGATATTGTTGCTAGGTTAACACCATGCTCTGCACTTCTGTATTGTATTACAATTAGAGGTTGGCAAGTTTACAATTGGAAGAAATGTAGAAGTATAGAAAGACAAATTGTGACATCACAGTCTATTTATGCTCTGTATAATACAATGTATAATGTGTGATAAAATCAGTGCTAGCTCATGTGGAAATTGTAGAGACTTCACTCTTTATCTATTTGGCAACCTATATTCCTTGAAGAAGTTACAGTAGCAATGATAACATTTACAGCCAAGAGGGCAAACCATGAGTCCACAATGTGTTTGGTTTTAGCGACTGTGCATGTAACCAAGGTGACAGGCGATCATGAAATGGACTATACTTCAGAACCTGTCGGACATAAACATGGACAGAAGAACAATTTGTAGAATATTTTTTTGTAAATAAGTCTCCATTTTAGGTTTAATGCAATCAATGTGACTAAAATAAAGCAAGGAAGTGAAAACGAGGAAGGATCCCAAGACAACAAAACAATTGGTTTCATGCTTCCTTTGAATCCATGAATGTGAATCGGCTCAACGCCCAAGTATGGCGTTTCAAGGTTATACCATCAAGAGATATGCTGCCTGTGTCTCATACCTACCTACTTTGTAAATACAGTACATGAACTGCCACATAATTTTTGGATATAACATGGCAATATTACATGGCAATTCAGATGATAAAACAGTTGTTTACTTTGCTGTCGGGAAAATCATGGAAGGTTCCACTCGGGATGTAACATTCCGTGCTATTCCCTCCACCGCCAGTTAACAACAGTATAAAGGATACTGGTGGACCCGAGGCAAAGGTTGTGCAAGACACATTTGTTGTGTATGTCCGATAAAATTCACACAAAAAGTGCAATTTTGATTTTAAAATCTTGTGGAATAAATTCTTTCCTGTTTTTAGCAATTTCATAGTTCTTTTTATGTATTGGATGAGGCATTATAAAAACAGTATAAAACTCAGTATGTGCAGTGTGTTAAATAAGTATGTGAGCAAACTACTTCCAATAGTTTGTGATTGATTTATATGAAACTCGGTACACAGAATGCAGATGTGCAAGACAAATGTTATGTATGTCGAATGCGACTTTTGTGTGCGTACGACATGACCAGTTTTGAAAAGTGTGTGCCCTTTATTTGAAAAATATTGACTCTAGTATGTTGGGTGTGTTAATCATATGAAGTGATATTCCCAGTAGAACAATAAGGCAGATGAAAGACATAACCAACTATACTTGATTTTGTGCTAAAACTGATATGATTCAAGATTTGAGAACGATATAGAGTATGTACACATGTATACTCATACACAGTAATGGAAAGAATTACTCAGACAATTTTTAAATCATTTATGAAGCAAGATGAGAAACTTTAATAAATAATTACTGTAATAAAAAACTTTTCTTTGGTAAACTTATCTACACATTGTAGAGGATGTCAAGGTTATGTTATAAGATTATTCATTATACTGATACAATTTACGAAAGACACAAGATAATATGTATATAAATAAATAAGCAGTAATAAGTACTTTACATAAAATTGTCAAGGCTTTGGTGGGTATTGTTATTCACTAGACAAGACATGGTGGTATGAAAATAAAGTAAATTGCTTATATTGCCCTTTTTAATACACATGTTTGTATGGAATGGTTGGAATCAACATCACATTTAAGTATTGCATCCAATACAGCAAGTATACTTTTGTGTTCATCTGAATAATGTTGTGTTTTTTAACTGTAAAGTAAGGTAAAATAAAACTTTCAATGTACTCCACAAATAATATTTTATGTTTCTTCATTTTGGCATTACTATTTATTAAAATCTTGATACATGTACACGCTAATCCAATACAATACAATACAATAAATATTGCATGTCTCAACTTGGCAACTCAATAAGGAAAATCACTACAACACAACAGATTTACAAGTTATCACGTAGGTCATGCAGTAAATGGGCAGCACAATATGAACAAATATACACTGTAGAACAACTTATTTACAAGAATCGGAATAAAGAATAATGAAGTTTTGCATATGGACAAGTATGAATCAAGTAAGATGTGAAATTACTTCAATACTGTTAGTCTTTATACTGATACAACAATGCTATGAAAGACACAAGATAAGATAAATATAAATAAATAATCAGTAATAAGTAGATAAAATTGTCAAGGCTTTGGTGGATATTGACAAGACATGGTGGTATAAAAATAATGTACATTATAAATGGTAGTGGCAGATGATGACGGTTAAAGTTGTCGTAGCGATGGAGACTAAAGTGGCTTTTGGAATATATATATAATGGTTGGAATCAACATCACATTTTTTCATGATGGCAAGTATACTTTTCTATTTTGAATACTGTAGTATGTGATATATAAACCTTTCAATGTACTCCCCCCAAAAAGATGTTCCGTATGTTCAGTTTAGCATTAATATGTATATCCTAAAGTAACACAGGACAATCAATATTACATGGCTCAACTTGGCAATACAATCAGGAAAATCATTACACACCAACATATTTACAAGTTATCAAGTAGGTCATGCAATAAATGGACAGCACTATATAACAACTAAATGGATCTTCGACTGCGCGCAGTTGAAAATGATGCCTCCGCTATTACGCGATTTATTTATATCAAGCCCAAATCAACATGCACACTGAATTAATTCTGTCAACTCAATTTTGATGGTACTCTGTCTTGTAGATCTTGACGTATCACAATTATGAGCTATTAGTGACCTTGACCTTTGACCTCATGACCCCCAAAATCTAATCAGATCATCGTCCCCCGAAGATACATACATGTACCAAGTTTGGTCAGAATCCGTCAATCTGTTCTTGAGATACCGCGATCACAAGCTATTTTTGCATATATAATGAGCTCTTTGACCTTTGACCTCATGACGCCAAAATTTAATCAAATCATCGTTTACACAAGATACATACATGTACCAAGTTTGGTCAGAATCCGTCAATCCGTTCTTGAGATAACGCGATCACGAGAACGGGACGTACATACGTACGGACGGACGGACGGACAACTCGAAAAAATAATGCCTCCGGCAACTTCGTTACGGAGGCATAAAAATATACACTGAAGAACACAACTTATTTACAAGAAATCAAATGGGTCATGCAGTCAATTGGCAGCATGATTGAAAAAAAAGTATACTGTGGAACACAACACATTTACAAGTACTTACAATCACTTTTTAAAATCTTTTACAAATAGCATGCAGTAAATAGATCTAGGAGAAACCTCTAAAACTTTATGACAAACACATTTATGTTTGTACATATCATAAAACATGTCTATATGGAGTTCACTAGAGAAAAAAGTGGCAACTTTTGATAGTTGACTATAGGCACGTTATATTACATTGTTCTTCTATATACAGAACGGCTGCATTAGACAGGCGACATCATAACACAATGATTCACTAAATCTAATATTAGCTCGTCAAAAAGTTCATCGCAATTACAAGATAATATATCATGTATTATGGACCCTGCATCCCATGTACCCAGTTACATCCCATTCATACTTGCGTCTAGCACTGGCTCAGCGTGTCTAGCATCACAATTATGCCAGGCTGAGCCCAAACTTATGCTAGACATTTCCATTCATATTTGTATCCACTGCCGAGCCAGTGCTAGAATTGTACCAGCAGCCACTTCTTCAAATAAAAATATGATTTGTTATTTTACCCAAGATACAAGATACAAAATAGTTTGATGCTAATCCATAGTTCCAATAGGCTTTTCACATAATGCGATCACGATCTATAAACCTCAAGACCTTCTTATCTAATCACATTATTGGCTACTAGAGGAACACCCAGGTACCAAAATCTCTGAATCTGTTCATTAGATACTAATGTATCTGAATAGTAAAAGTAAAGAATACATACAACACTTCAGATTTTGGCAAGATTCAAGAAGGAATCATTTGTTTGGCAATTTGTTATGTTTCGAGATTCTATTTTGGCAAGATCGAAGAAAACTTCATACGTTTTGCCATGTTATATTCTTCTTTCATAGCAGCAAAAGGCAAGAAAATTGTAATATCTGACAATGGGAGGTAACACATGCATGCAGAATGAAAACTGATAATATTTCTTTTAAAATGTGGATGTCTACAAAGTTGTACTACCCTTGTACCATAGATAATTAAAGAAGACATTGGTTTACTGGGTGTGAGAACACAAATATGGTCTTCATACAATGCAGGATGATTTAAATTAGAGAAAGGATGGAGGAACTCTGAATTGACGACAAGGTCTCCTGTTTGGACTCGGAGAGCTATCCTATTGGAGCACTTGACCCACCTGAACTGGGACATAAAATGGCATGGTGTGTGTGTGTGTGTGAGTATTGTAACAAAACGGAGACACATGCTGTCCTACAATGCAGTCTATATGGGCCTGCAATTTCAACAATGTCTTCTAAATAAACCTCCCTGGTATGAATCCTGTATATACAGCATTAAAACTCGGATAGTGGCGGCGTATTGCGGTCACGCAGCAACTGGGTATAACCCTACGGTTGCCCACCCCTAACTTTCCATGCTGCCAGAAAATAAACGAACGATAGCCAGCATGCCTCATGGCCTTGTTGTCCTCGCCTGGCTCTTGTGGTTCACCTTCCAAATTGTAGGCATCCACCCACATCGCCCTCTGTAACATCAGGCAAGCCTCATCTGTTATTAGCTGGAAGATCTGCATGAATATTAGAGAGAGAAATTGTAATCATTGATGTCATGAAATAAAACATTGATACCTCATTTTTTTAATTATATCACTAAAACAAAATAATGTAGTTCAATGACAAATAGATTTCATCACCCTTCTTATTATCAATATAAATTCACAAACATTTACCCATATAAGACATTTTCTTTTCCACACTAGAAATAATTATTTCTGTTTAATAATTGATATAAAATTAACATGATTTAATGATTCTGTTTACAAAATAAGGACACAATCCACGCTTCAGATGCCTCCACAGCAAGGAAATTTAAAGCAATAAAACTTTGCTATCTAGACATCATCAAAATTATACAGCTGTGTGGAGCAGGGCGGGTATCAAAAATGCATAGTTGCAAACATTCAGCCCACATCTGCAGAGTGCAATGCCATAGTCTTGACTATTTACTCTGTACAAGTAAGAGTAACCATTATGTCGTGAGCTAAGTTAAGGATTTTTGTGTGTAGAAGAGACATGTGTGGATGTGCACGTACAACGATACAGGAACAAAATATGTTTAAGGATTCTGTAGCTCACAAAGTGTGATGTAAAATATAGGTGATCTGACACTCAATTTTAGTTAATAACAATATAAATGTCTGTCCACTCGTGACAGCTGAAATTAACTTACAGCATGCTCCTTCAAGCAGTCTTCTGGTTCATTGCCACAACACAGCCGCTCGGCATCTGTAGGCATCTCGACGCAATGTCCGCACCTGCACCATGGCATATCCTGTCTTACTGGAGGTTGGTCATCTGGTCCTGGTGGGGGGCGCTCAATCACGTCAAACAGCAGTCCTGGTCGACGGTCCAGAGTCAGGAAGAGAATTTCCTCGATTCTTTCTCTTGACATGTTTTTGATGTCATCCTGAGATTAAATGAAAATTAATAGGAAATCTTCCTTTAGGTTCAGAAATATCCGTGAATCAATGGTATATTTATAGAGGTTTTGAAAAGTGTGAACATGCAGATCATTATTACATTAATAACATAGCAAACAACTTTGACACTAATTCCTGTACTAAAGTCCATGTAATTTTGTTAGCTTGCTCATTAAGCGTTATAATAACACTTCATACAGAAATTCTTCCATAGTGTCGTTGTATATTCATGTGTAAATGCTGATAATGTTCCTACCCAATGGTTGAATTTAAACCCTAACATGCATATTATTGAAATTGGAATATTTGTATAATGGATATCACATTAAAAATCATTCATGCTACCTTTTTACTGTATCTACGTAATATTTCAAATCTTTTACATGAGTCATTACTATTTAATTATTGTATACGTACATAATTTATGTTTACCTGAACGATTTAGTTACAGTTATTTGGATGTGATGTTTGTAATTATACTTCAAGGATGGTATTGTATGTGTTACAATACCATCATTTTTATTTTTATTCCATAAGTCATAAATCATCACTCATGATGTCAATAAGGTTAATTTCTCATCTAGGTGCAAACTGTGATTGAAGCATGATAAACCATAACTTCTAAACAATTATACCTTCAGTTTAACCTTCCGGTTTTCCCTCAGTGTAGCTATGCGTTCTGCATTTGCATTCAGGTTTCGCAGATTGTGGCCAGGTACTGGTGGTCCTTCTGCACGTCTCCCCCTTCCTCTGCCTCTTCCTCTTCCCCTTCCTCTCCCTCTTCCCCTCCTCTCGTCTCTTGTGTCAGAAGAATCGCTATCGGCTATCGGCCCCGCCTGCTCTGGATTCCCCTCTCCCCTGGTCTCTTCTTGTCCTCTTCCTCGTCCCCTTCCTCGTCCCCTTCCTCGTCCCCTTCCTCGCCCTCTTCCTCTTCCTCTCCTCTCCTGGTCTCTTTTCTCTGAAGAATCGCTTTCACGCTCTCTTCCTTGCCCGCTCGGCCCCGCCTGCTCTGGATTCCCCTCTCCTCTGGTCTCTTCTTGTCCTCTTCCTCGTCCCCTTCCTCGTCCCCGTCCCCTTCCTCTTCCTCTGCTTCTCCCCCTTCCTTTTCCCCTCTCCTCGCTCATCCTCCGCCTCTTGGGCTGCCAGTCGTCATCCGAGAGATCATCAGCAACCAGCTCAGAGTCACTCTGTGAATTAATAAACAAATATTTACATATTATTACAACTATATAAAACATACCGTACAGGATAATCTATTGCGCAACATTGCGCTGTTCAACAGGTAATTCTACAGCAAGCTGTGGGGCGAAAATGTCTGTGTTCAGAGGATCCGAAAAATGGCTCCTTACTAAAATTGAATGCTCATGTTATCATTTTGTTTGAAAACCAATGAGATTTTGTCGATGTTGTTGATAAGATTAACAATCGTAGGTGCTGCGTTTTTCTGGTCCACTCTGTATAGCTACCGTAATACCGTATGTCCCCAAAAAAATTACAATCAGACTTTCTGCAACAATAACTTTGATGATATTAAATCACTCATAATGATACTTCAGAGTATCAAATACTTATTACTACCTACATCTTGCAGAAAACCCTATTCGATTTGCTTCAGTGGTCATGGAGAATGGGGGAACTTGGTAAATCATGTGATATGTCTGTTTCTTCCAAGTTTGACACTTGGATGTTCTTGGCACCCATATGAATGGAAATATTATGCTCACAACTGTCAGGGCAACTATCAAATGAATTCAATTTGTGTGAACTCGTGTGAGGTTTTGTCGTTGAAAAATGTATTGATCTCTCAACAGCAAAAAAACAAAAACAAAAACAAAAACAAATAAGAGAAAGCCATAAAGGAGGAAGAGCTCAAATTAATAAAGTCTTCCATGATTTCATTTTCACACCTTACCAATGTTTGCAAAACTCAGAAATATGATTCTCTTTTCATTTCATTGCATTCATTGTTAGTTGAAAATGAAAGGAAACAATCAGTCACTTTCTCAAATGATATTTTGATGCGAGAACACAATGAACAACTTCGTATTTGTATCCACAATGGACAACACGTCTCCTGACAAAACCTGGAGGGAAGCGACATCTCAAGATCCCCGAGATTTATCTTTCAACAACATAATCTTACACGAGTTCACACCATTGATGTAAAGGTATGCACATAATTTGAATTAATTTGTTAGTTGCCCCGACAGTTGTGAGCAAATCATTTTCATTCATATATCGGTGCCAAGAGCATCCAAGTGCCAAACTTGGAAGAAACGGACCCATGACATGATTTACAAAGATCCCCCATTCTCCATGACCACTGAAGCAAATCGAATATGGTTCTCTGCAAGATGTAGGAAATAAGTCAAAGTTCATACCCTGGAAAAACATTATGATCGATCATCTATCTATAATCTGTAAAATTATTGTTGCATAAATCTGATTGTAATTGTTTTGGGGGCATACGGTATGGGGCCAGAAAGATTGTGTACTGTACGACCGCCTACATGGATATGTAGCAATGCATGACGATCACAAGGTAGTAAAATGATATGAGAAATATTCACCAAGACTGATTGTAAACAAAGAGGCAGAAAGCCATAATAGGGAAAATAAAGAGGAAAAGGAAGAAAAACGGCAACATGAAAAAGAACATAAAGAAAATAATGATAGCATAAGAAAATTTAAAAGCCCAGGTCGAAAAAACAGTTGAAACCAGTTGAAACCAGTTGGAAATTCAACTGGTTTTTACTGGTTTTAACTGGCATCAAGCGGTAGCAGTTTACATTCCCGGTTCCCAGTAAAGATAAATGGATAGATGCAGCAGTCCAGTTAAAACCAATAGAGATACCAGTTGAAACCAATTCAAAATACCAGTTGGAACCAACTAATTAACTGGTCTTCTTACTGGTAAGCCTTACTGGATTCTTACTCGATTCCAATTGATTCCAGTTGATTCCAGTGTACCAATTTCCATATTGAAACCAGTTGGCCAACTGGTGGTATCAACTGGTACCAGTTGGCAACTAATTTTCAACTGTTTTTTCGACCTGGGAGATCATAAAAACAAAGGAAATTGAAACATATAACTACTTTCATAGTACAGAAATAGCAACGAACAAAGGGGGGAACCAATTCACACAGATTCGTTGCCAAATTCATTGCCTTATTGCAATTTACCGATAGCACTTATATGATTTTCATACCCAGGATTTTCATACCCAGGATTTTCATACCCATAGCAAGTAGAGTATGTAGAAAGATTCTCGAGATCGAGAGTAGATGTAGAGAGTAGAGAGTAGAGAGTAGAGAAATTCAAATGATCACCCATTTTCATACCCATAGCATAGCAAGCAAGGAGGTATGTAGCAAGTACGTACGTAAATGTAGAAAGCATCGATATCGATGGTAGGAAGATTCTCGAGAGTACTGAGAGAGTAGAGAGTAAAGAAATTCAAATGATCACGTCATGCATGCATATCATGCAAGGGCATGCATCGACGTATACTACGCAGGTAACACAATCATGATAGATAGGTAAAGCCAGTAGTATACTAGTTGCTGATGACGTTGTCGGAACGTATGATATGCATGGCAGCGCACGCACGCATATAAAAGCTCTATCAGCATGTCATAGAGTATACATGTAGTAGTATAAAGTACTACTGATCACCCCCCGCCCCCCCCCCCCCCCTTCCCCGGCCCCCTGGTTTACTCGATAAATCAGATTGTATCTGGTGAGTGGTAGTACCGGCCGTAGGTCGAGGACCTGGCCGGGTGGCCTGGCTTGGCTAGCAAAAGCTGGGCAAGGATGAATATGCAATATATTTGCCGAGAATGCAATGAACAGTCGGTGACTCAAAGTACTAAACGATATCTGCATATTTTGCTCATAAAATATACCCCGACTGCTGTTCTGTATTCCTTCTGGTTATTCAGAGAAGCGCTTGAAAGTCAGTCTTTACAATCTGAATGGTTTATTTTGTAAATGTTCACGATTTTTTGTTAGATACCATTTTCAGGGCCTTTATTCTCGCTTGTACAGATCTACGCTCAGTATAGTTATGGACTATCCATGGCATAGTAGATCATTTCGATAAAACCGCCTTAGCCGCGCCGCTGCCCGACAAAATATAAAAAAGCGAGCTTCGGATCGGCACGGCGCGATGATAGTACAGGTACTGTACTAGTCTGCTTTTTCGCTTGGCGCGCGCTATCGCTGGCGCGCGTTAGCATGTCGTTGTTTTCGTTGTTGTTTTGTATGTGCGCTAGTTTTATAATTTTGTCGGACTACCAACGAGTTCGGACATTTTGCCCAGCAAAAGGATATAATAGAAGTTTTTTCGTAATGAATATACTAATTCAATAACATTATCAATATATTTGCGCTAGTTTTATAAGTGTATCCGACGACGTAAACGAGTCGGAATTAGTTACAACATTTCCCCAAAATGATGCTAAATCGTTATGAATATTAGTCAATAAAATAATAAAGCTAGTTCGTAAGGCATATATTATAAGTAAATGAAATAATACATTATTACATTTAATCAGGCTTGCCCCGGGGGCAATCAACAAGCGTTGGTGTCGAGCTTACATTTACAATGACTAATGAGTTTGAATTAACAAAAGGGATGGGTTTCATTCTCGATCGTGAACATACATCATCTTGTAAGCGATTCTATTTATGTGGAAAATTGGCACTGCACTCCCAAATGAAAAAAATCATCATCACTAGTTGACATTACTATCATTGACAAAACCCAATCAAATTGTATTCAAGCATATATATTTCTCAACACATGATCAAGACAAGACAGATCAATAGATAATTTGATTCACGTAGAACATACAGTCAAACCTGGTTTACGTGTCTATCGATTACAAACAACCTGCCTATAGTTGCCACAAATGTTTATCATGAATGCCAAGAGGAAACCATGTTTTGGAACGTGTCTGTAGTAGCCACTATTCTTGTTAGAACATGTACAAAACACACATGTGTGACTGTATGTACATTCCTTAGATAAATAATATTGATTTAGGCATAAATGAGAACACACTTTTTCAAGGATTTGTGAAAGGACCATTAAACAATTGGAGGCACGTGACACGCCCTCTCTAACTATGCATATTCCATCCGCATCCATCAATATTACCATCTATTTGTTATCAAATTAATAATGGCATAGAATTTTTAATGAGAACTGCCTGTACTCAATCTTCTACTGTTCAATAAATTACCATATACAAAGTCGTTTTTTCATTACATCAAATTCACTCTGTAAGGTAATAGGATCTAGTAACTGTTGTGACATGTGCAATGTATTTCTGTGATATAATGCATGTAGGTCCACTGAGCGATGCAAGATAACTGCTCAGTCATATGACTGTCTATTGCCAAGGAATGTTCAAACATCATTCATCAGATAGAAGTTACAGAACTACACATATATACTGGCCCGGATTCACAAAGGAGGTTTGTACAAACCATGGTTTAAACCATGGTCTACATCTATGGAGTGCTGCTCGTATACAAGTAAAACAATTTCTAATTTCTAATCAAATGACTGTTAGTGTTAGAGCTTGCTAATCAGCAGATTTCACCTTCTGAGAAGACAAACATTTATTTGGTGCATTCAGTAAATGTGTACCATCTCTCAATCAGTTCACAAATGGCACATAGATGTAAACCATGGTTGAACCATGGTTTGTACAAACCTCCTTTGTGAATTCCACCCATCTACCCATCTTCAATATGTGCATATATTATAACTCATCAAGGATTTTTGCCCACATAATCACATAGCAATGGTTTCAATGAGAAGATAACATGTTATACAGCTTGTCCCAGAAAAAAATTACAACGGCACTTTCCGCAACGATAACTGTAAAGATAGTAGATCAATCAGAGTGATATTTCAGGGTATGAAACTATAACTTATTACCTACATCTTGCAGAAAACCCTATTCGATTTGCTTCAGTGGTCTTGGAGAATGAGGATCTTTGGTCAATCATGTCATGAAATTGCATCTAGGGTTTTCTGCAAGATGTAGGTAATAAGTTAAAGTTTCATACCCTGAAATATTATGCTGATTTATTTACTATGTTAAAGTTATCGTTGCAGAAAGTCCCGGTCAATGGACAACACGTCTCCTTACAAAATCTGGAGGGAAGGGACATCTGACTAAGGCTGTCGATTTTGGGTATATTTACTACCCGGGACTCGCAATAATTTTTCGGGCGAGTCCCGGGTACCCCGAAAATTTATCCATTTGTTGATTTCGCTATAGGCATGTCACGCCGCTGGGAAAACATGTTCATTCAAGTGACAAAAATGCAGCGCATTTATGACAATAAATCATCTTCTAAAATACAGCAAAGAGGGAAAAAGGAATGAAAAGAAAATGAGAGTGGCAGATAACTCGGGCGTTCAAAAAGGGGACTTTTTGCTTTTTTTTCGAGATATCGAGTATCGATTTTTGCGCCCGGGACTCGACATTTTTCGGCGGGACCCGGGTACCCGGGACTCGTCAACAGCCTTACATCTGACCTGATTGATGAAAGATCATCATTCTCCATGAACACTGAATCAAATTGAATATGGTTTACTGCAAGATGTAGGTAATAAGTTATAGTTTCATACCATGAAATATCATATTATTGCGTAGATCACTGTAATGTAGGAAAAATAATTTGTTGGGCAACACATTGGAATATTATTCCAATAGTATCAAATCTTTGATTACACTTCCAACGCACACAATTTGAATTTCAATGGCAGTTGCTCCATATATATGTCAAAAACCCCCAAGAAAAAGCTTTTGACATCACTGGTCAACTTACAGTAGATGGAATAGAAGAAGAACAAAAAGAATGCCCACAATAGCATTAGCATACATAATGATAGTTAAGATATCCCTGCTATTGAAACTAAAAGTGTGTTAGTTGGTAGTGTATTCAATTGTGTGATATTATTGTGAGCAGGCGCTCAGGTCTGTTAAAAGTAACTGAGTTGAGATTGACAGATGACGTCACTTGCAGATCAAAATTTCACTCTCGAGACAGTTTTTGTAGGCGTCCCCATCCAATTTTCAGGTTGATTCCTTGTTTCATTGTGTTTTTCCATAAAAAAAAAAAAATTTTTAATTGTAATTGGATTCCTACTGAAAACTGATAGGCTAATCAAACTATGTTGAAAAAAAAATCACCTCTCGGAAGTATCGCTGGAGAGCAACATCTAGATCTGTTCCATCACCGGAGTCTGTCATTAGTTGTTGCAGGTAGGCAGCATCCACATCAGTTCCATCACCAGAATCTGGTGCATCCATATCAACACTACAAAAGCTTCTGAAAAGGAGAAAATAAAATTTATTGACCTAGTACTTAGTACAAAAATAGTACATGAGCACAAAGTTTAAAGTAGAAGAAGCCATCTGCACCCTAGAATAGAGACTGACAAATCAGTCTTGGTTTCAATGATTGTTCCACTGAGACTGCATAGATCTGCCACCACTGAACATCCCCACTAGGTTGGCGACAGCAAAGAGCTTCAATTTGTTAGTGTGGGAAAACTAGGCAGAGAAAAAAAGGTTTTGTATTGTTGTAATATCAAAGAGATGCCAAACATTTTGCAAGGGTTGTAATTCAGAGTAAGTGGGGTTTCAGTCCTCTCGGTTTGGTTATTGTATTTGTGCGAGTATACTCCTAGGAGTAGGAGGTTCTGCACAGTACCAGAAGAAGAAGAAGAATCATAATGAGCTATTTTTCACTCCAATCACACACAGTATTTTTTGACCGTGTGAACGCAAACTAGAATCACGAATTGCGAAACTCAAATCATGGTTCAGACTTCAGAGGTATTTTCAAATCATGATTCACTCAAATCACAATGCGAATCGGTAATGTGAACGGCTTGACCTCCAAGAGCTAATATTGAAATAAATGACCTTACTACTATATATATACTATAGTTACATGCACTTCCACCAATAAACGGGGTGCTCTTCACCTCAAATGCAGTCATCATGGTCATGCAGATGATGCAGTGTAGTACTACTACCTAGTACTATAGTACTCAGGTACTAGGTAGTAGTACTACGTAGTAAGTACTACACTGTCTACCACGGGCGTCGATCTGTCATTGATACCCATTGATCAGGGGGGGATGATCCATTCATCCATCCCCCCCTGATGAATGGTTATTACGTAAGTATCGACGCCCATGCCGTCTACTAGTACTAGTCACAAGACACAAGTGTTCTCTTTCTTGTTTGATTGACATGTACGTCTCTAGTCTAGAAACTGGGATTGTAATCAAACTCAAAGTTGTTGTTTTTTGTCGTGTGAAAGCAAGGGCCAAGCCCAAGGCCAAGGCAACATAATCACTGTGATTGTAAACATAATTCCAAATCATGATTGCAATTACCAACCGCATCTACAAAGTAATAATGGTCCATAAATAATGGATGTGTAACCATGTCTTAGAATTACAAATGTAATCATGCCCATGCCAATGACACACTACTAGCCCACTAGTACTATTAGTAGTAGTATCATTTATATAGGCATTACGGTCATTGCAAATCAAAATCTGATACCGGTAATGTACGACTTGTTAGTTGTACTAAACGATGCCGGCGATATTGGGGAGTCAATATTTATTATATTAGGGTACCGGTACAACAAAGAAGGACAGGTGTCAACCACATTACTCGCTACAGGACATTACGAAATAGCTTACCACGGCTTGCAAGAAAAGGTGCAGATCCGTGTCTGTGCTTCTCAGTAGTTTTCAATTTGTTTATTGACAAACAGATCAGAGCAGATTTACGACGAGTAGACAACATACAGCAAAGAAGCGATGAAGATGATAAAGCGCCGGCCGGGCAGAACAGCTGATCGTAGTAATGCATTATCGATCGATGAATGCATAATATGCATTGAATTGCACTGCATTGAAATCGCGGTTGTATACCGCGCACGCGCACGTAAACACTAGCGCTAATTTATCACTGCATGCACAGATCATTGCATGTGTGCAATATAAATCCGGCAGCGCGCTACAGACATGGTTCGGATATTACTTGCACGCCCATATCCGATCGCGCTAAGAAAGGTACGGTGTGCTACCACTTGACCGCGAGGTGGCGCTATTTAATAACACCTGAACACGTCTCGGGAGTAACATTTTTGATTTAAATTTTTTTTTTTTAAATCGTTTGCTGTCGAACACATATCTTGCATAAAATTCACTCTAATGTAATATTTCGGATTTATATCTTCAAGGACGCATTCCTAGACATTTATTATATGGTTTTTATGTTTAGATCATAGTTTCGTTCGCTAAAGTGAATATTGACCAATACTCAACTTGGCCTTTAATACAACAGTTTCTGAGAGCTGTAGAATCATGACTATTATTACCCCTGTACTATTCAAGCCAACATATTACAGTGTACAATGTCAACTACCTGCGAAGCATAGAGTCAACAAGTAGGTACAAAGGCGCATCAGGCAATTTAGGCAATTACTGCCAGGCCCTACCAGGCAGCACCTATCAATCCTGGATTTGGAGCAGCATGTATGAGTTAACCCGTTCAGGACTAGTCCCGAAATTACTCGGGCAGGAGTCTATGGAGAATGCATGTTATACCAAAATCAGTCCGTCCTGAATGGGTAAAGGAGACGAGAGCAACAACTGGGAACAGTACGCTAGAGAGCTGCACACTTGAATCTGCCTGGTTCTGAAGACGCGGTGCTGCTCTGAACGCATACTCAGAATTCACTCTGGAGTCAACAACACAGTTGCTTATGTCACTTATAGTGCTGCTCTGTATGCATTCTCAGAATTCACTCTGGAGTCGACAACACAGTTGCTTATGTCACTTGTCTATAGTGCTGATCTGTACGCATTCTCAGAATTCACTCTGGAGTCGACCACACAGTTGCTTATGTCACTTGTCTATGCCAGCAATAAATAGCTTTGTTCTACTGGAGTTCTAATGTCCTGAATGGAATTGCCTTCCTCATGTTATAGAAGCAACCGCCGAAGACTTCTTTTTCCTCTTTAGTTTTGATGGTGCTCCCTTTATCTTGAAAGCAGTACTGCAGGGGAAGGAAAGATACACACAGAAAGAAAATAATGGATAGTTACAAGGAAATTTTTTTTTTCGGGGACTACTTTTCAAGCTTGCCTCTATGATAATTCGCACCGAGCTCCCTTGAATTGTTTTCACTGGATAGTTAGATACATTCATCTCGTTTGTCATCAAAAAGATACTAGTAGCGACCCTGAAATATGACCATTTTATAAAATGACAATGTCAAAATTCTCAAAACTATGTAAAGATAATCAGGAAGAATTTATCCTATCCTTTCCAAGAAAACACAGTTTATTTATTATAAACCAATATCTAAATAACATTTCACATTATTCACATTAAAATTAGGAAAAGTATGATATCATTAAGTCCATTTTTATTGAACACGCAATGTGATTTGTATATCAAAATGTAGTGCACATGATAATGGTAAACTCTACTTACTGACAAGTTGAGCAGATTGGGCTGTATGAGCAGAAAACTGCAAGATAATAGGAAGAAAAACTCTAAAATTATCTTCAAATTAATTAACATGCATAGTGAAAGTTTGAAAGGTGAAGGTAACAAAGTAATGTGACTAAAGACTCTGGTAATTACAGCACCAATTGAAGGCAGCGAATACAATCATTTTTTTTTGCAGTGGCATTAACACAGTATACATTTTGGTAAATGGTTTGATTTTCAGTCAACCCTTTGTATGTTACAAATAAAATAGCAATTGATAGAAAATCTATTTAACACTTGTACTAAAAATAAAAGTTGATCAAGTCACTTGATTGATAAATGATCACTAAGAATTAAATAGCACTCATCAGAACACCCCCTACGAGATCCGCAGAAAATCCAGAGCAATGCGTGATAACCCTTAAAAGAGGCAGAGCACCCAGCCCATGGCAAATCTGATTGGAATAGGATAACTCCTAGGAGAGCCAACGGACATACACAGTTCTATGAACATAAATCAAGTAAGTCAAATAAAAAAATAGCACTCACTTGAAAGACAGACGGAGCAGACGTATCCAATATCTATGAGGGTCCGATGGCAGAAGCAGGCGGCCCGGTAGTCCACATGCACCTCTGGAGGTAGGATGAGGTTGTCTCTCAGACTGGTAGACGGTAGGTAAACCCACTGGTGAGAAACAGAGAAAAGACGAATACTAACAGGATTATACATGACATTAGATTAAATGTATGGTAATTAGTAATGACAATAAACCAGTTTAAGAAGCAGGCGGCCCGGTAGTCCACATGCACCTCTGGAGGTAGGATGAGGTTGTCTCTCAGACTGGTAGACGGTAGGTAAACCCACTGGGAGGAACACAGAGAAAAGACAGATACAGTATTACTTGACATGAGATTAAATGTATGGTAATTAGTGATGACTAGTTTATGGAGCAGGCAGCCCGGTAGTATGAGGTTGTCTCTCAGACTGGTAGATGGTAGGTAAACCCACTGGGAGAAACAAGGAGAAAAGACAGATATTTAACAGAAATTATACATGCCATAAGATTAAATCGACAAAATAGTAGAAAGAAAAGAGAAAAGCTAAGTGAAAACTGCTTATCAGCTATAAAGGCAAATGTTATCAAATGTAAGTCAATTAAGTAGAACCTTGAGGACCTTGGGACAAGAGCTGGGACCAGCAATATGTTCTTGTTATAAAAGGGTTTTGTTATATCAGATCTCTTTATAATGTGGTTTCACTGTATAGTGTAGGAAACCAGTTTAAAGGAATTAAAGAATACAACGTATTTTGGCACTTATTCCATAGTTGATGACTTGTCTGCAGAAAAAAAAAATCCATGAAAATAAACACAGTAGTGATTTTAGACTAATTTTCTGATGCCAAATCTCACTTAGCAACCAGTTTACATTTAGGGTCCAAAATCAGCAGCGTGATTGTTACTTACGTCGACAATTGACGGCTTACGTCATCTAGAGAATTTAGAGAGGCGTCGTGTACAGAGACTATGGGCGAAGTTCTTTAGATGACGTCACACCAATAGAGGGCAGCATAATCGATTTTGGCGATTTAAAAGGGGAGTTCCCAGGGCATTTAGATATTTACTAATTACCCAAAAATTGATTGATTTCATGGGAAATGACTGCCAAATTCTTTTTCTTGAGGAAAAATTACATATAGAGCCCTAATTGTGATAATTAGGCCATCTAGACGCTGTAGTTCCTTTACTTTAAGAATCAGGTGGCCCAATAGTCCACATGCACTGCTGGAGGTAGGACTGAGCTCCCTCTTAGACTTCTCACCAGGTACACAAGGTTCTTTATTAATTTCTTACATTTTGTACAAATGGGTTGTACAGGGAAACCCCGTTATAACGAGCTCGCTTATAACGAGGTACCGGTTATAACGAGGAGAATCCTTTGGTCCCGATTCATACATTCATTTAAATGTTTGTTATTAATTTGGCCGTTTATAACGAGGTACCGCTTATAACGAGGTAAATTTGATAGTCCCGACTACCTCGTTATAACGGGGTTTCCCTGTATTCCAGTACTGAATAAATGCAGATAAAATGAAATTCCCCGACTTTCCATGTCCAAAGAGATCATTTTATAATTTCCCTGACTTTCAAGGCCTGGAAAACATAAAAGCCAATTAAATTACCTGATTTTCCATATTTTCTAGGCCCTGTGTGAACCCTGTTACAGTCTTAGAGATCCATGAGATTAAATGTATGGTATTTGGTGTGTCGGAGTTTAAGAAGGTGGCAGCCCGTTAATCTACATGGCATGCACTGCGTTGGAGGCAGGATGAGGCTCTCTGTGTGAATTCCTTACATGGATTTCAATCTTTCAAATTAGGTGATAGTCCTGCTGTTGTGGTAGAGGAATTTGAACTTTATCAGAAAGTTGTTGGTATCTTCATATACTTAACCCCTGTAATATTAGGCAGGCTTGCTACGAAAGTTCCAACAAAAATTTCACTTGGTTCTTGCTACAAAAAGCTCCCCAAAAATTATCACTTGGTTTTTTAGATGTCAAAATGTTGAGACCAAGTGGAGAGATAGACATAACCCTATGGGCTATACATGTATGATTGCGATAATGGAAATGGAGACTCACCAGCAGGTACTGTAGAAGGCCAGAGGTAGTGGGTATCTTGAGATACTTTCCCGCTGTGATGTCACATGCTTGTTGGAGAAGACTGGAGTCTTTGTCAAGGATACAGGCATCAATAGGAATGCTCTGTAGGAAACAAAGTAGAAATCAATATTAATCTTCCCATTTTCTATTAGTATAGGAATTCTCTGTAAACAATAAAATAGAAATCCAATTACAAAGTTACAGAAATAATTAAGTTATCAATGCTACATCTTAAGTTTGTACATTCAGGCAGTCTGTTTTGTCCAAAGGCTCATTGGGGACAGACCTTCGGGCAAATACAAGATGTGCAGTTACAATCACAATAAAAAAAAATCCAATTACAGTGAAACCTCATTAAAACGAGCACCTCAGGCCCAGTAGATATTATACAGTTGTTAACTGGCGGTGAAGGGAAAAGCACGGAATGTTCCACTCCCGAGGGATTTTAAATGCTATTGAGGGAAGAGTAAATAAGTCCCGAGACGTAGTCGAGGGACTTATTTTCTTCACGAAATAGCATTTAAAATCCTGAGGGGAACATTCCATGATTTTCCCGACAGCAAAGTTAACAACTGTTTTATCATCTGAATTGCCATGTAACAGTGCCATGTAATATCCAAAAATATTACATGGCAGCTCATGTACTGTATTTACTAAGTCAGGTGATAAACCTTGTTATATCAGGGGTTAAAAATAATAACATTCATAGAATCTGGACCTGGACAATATCAGGTACCTTGTTATAACAGAGTTTGTTATAAAGAGATTCCACTGTATTTGAAATTACACTGTATGTGAGAACTAACTTTTTAGTTCTACCTTTTCAATGATTAACCTACAATATAGGAATTATACTTGCTTGTTTCTGAGCAGTGAAGGTGACATTCATGAAGTTCATGTATTGGGAGGCACTGTCATCGGCAGCCTTGATTACCTAGGGGACAAATGTGGAGTGGAATTATTAGATTTCATTCAGTTGAGAAAGATACCGTTGCCTATGTAAACAATTCCTGTAGATATTTTTTATAAATAATATAAAATAGGTTGATTATAAATACATTTACATGACAAGTACTGCTCTGTTTTTTCCATACTTTTCTGACCGACAAGGAAATAATATCATGACTCGATAAATTTCTTTTAACCCTTTCAGGACAAATTGATTTTGGTATAACACGCATTCTCCACAGACTCAAGCCCGAATATTTTCGGGACCAGTCCTGAACGGGTTTAGAAGTCACATCTCTCTGATATTCAGTGCGCATTGTTCAAGTACATTGAATACCCCCTTGTAACCTGTATTATTATTATTTGAAAAAGAATGAAGTTACAGTAAAAAGAATCTTAAGAATTGAAGAAGGTAGTAAATACGAAGAAGAACTCACCAATATTCTTGATTTGATCTTTTCACCAGCTGAAAAGGAGAAAAAAAATAAGGCATGCAAAATGAATCTCAATTTTATTACATCTAGTGAAAATAAGAAATATTTCATACAGTTTGCAAACTATATCTGAGGAATTCCAAAATCATTTTAAATGCATGGAAAGTTATGTCATCTTGGTTTCAAATAGGACTTTTGGGTTAAGAGTTTTGACTTGACTTTTCTATGCTACTATCCTACATCTGAACGGCCCTATACTGTGAGAAAAAAAAAGAATGTACACAACTTGCTAAATTATGACTGGAAAATAGGCAAATATTTACATTGATTGAACAGAAATATCTAATACAATAAATATTGCAAAGTTTCACATTGTCATACTATATTATGACACGTTTGTTGGCACTAAAATGCAAAGTTCTTAATGTTCTGTGAGATTGCTACAATTTAATGTATGCAATACAAGATTTTACAGTTTTGGAGTGAACTAAAAAAATAAATGAACATTTGAAGAAATGTTTTTCTTTCTAAACTCAACATTAATGATTGCTGGACAAATTGCACAACACAATGCTCTGCAAGAATAAACAAAAACAAATGAAAAAATAAAAAAATTGAACAGTTTTACAAAAACACACACTATTTTCAGTGTTTTGTTTTTTCATGAATAAGTTACCTGAACACTCCTTTTCCATTCTGTGGATATCTGTAAAACATAGTCATTATTAAGGAAACTGTATCATTTCAAATCTACTGCAAAAAAAGGAAAAAGAATGAAACAATCTATCAGTTGAATACTACCCGTAGAATATTCATCACCTTATATATCTGCTGAGATGTTGTAATTGTAAATAAATCAGCTTGGAATAAAAAAAAACAATTTTTTTTTTTTTTTTTTTAAATCCATTGCAAGAAAATCAAAAAAAAAAAACACCCACATTAAATTCAAAGCAAAACAAAAAACTAAAAGAAACAAGAATAATAATAAACTATTATTATTGGATTTCAGTATTTCACATTAGTGATTGTCTCACTAACTGAATTGAAAGGATACAACAAAGTGCCATAGCCAGTGATCCTGCCAGTAAGGTATCTGTATGAGATACTGTAGGGTCTGATGAAAGAAAAAACGAAAGAAAGAAAGGTGAAAAGGTTAATTTTAAATGTACATATAAAAATCAAACATTACACTGACTAATCATATTAAATAATACATTGTTAAGAATGTTTCACATTATTGTTAGATACTCTACCAGAGAGGGAAAAAGTTGAGTGTGAAAAACATACCAGTAATACAATGGGCCGTATGCATAAAAACAAGCAATTGCTTGTGCTAGCCTTTTGCTTGAATCGGTATGCATAAAAACAAGCAATTGCTTGCAAGCAAAAGCATTTGCTTACAAGCACAAGCAATTGCTTACTGCTCGTAAGCAATTGCTTACCAAACAAGCAATTGCTTAAAACCGTATGCATAAAACGAACCTTTTACTCGTCTTGATAAGCAATTGCTTGCGTTTTTTCAAGCACATCCAGACCACCTTGAGCTCTTGCTTACTCAGGGCATTCGCGTTTAAGGATCAAATTTTCGTACCGTTTCAGGATGATTTCAAGCTCCATATTCCAGAGGTTATGTTGTGATCAAATTCCTGTTATTTTAGACTTTTTACGGCAATTTTTGTCCATCGATCTGCACAGAAACCCCCCTGATGCTCCGCGCTGTTTCCCCCCTATTTGCGTAATAAAAAATACTGCTGCCAGGTCGGGCACGAAGCGTTGTTGCCCTGCAGTGCGATGTTCGCACAACCGTAACGATCCTTTGTCCAACACGTAAGCAATTGCTTAGGCAGTGCAAGCAAAAGGTTTCACACAAGCAAAGGCTTGTGCAATACGAATTTAAGCAATTGCTTGAACTTGATCTTTTGCTTGACAAGCTCTTGCTTGTGCTTAAAGCATTTGCTTATAAGCAATTGCTTGTTTTTATGCATGCGGCCCAATGTCTCTGGTCTTAAATTCAAAGACCACCATCGGTTGTTACAACAACAACATACATAACCTAAAATTGTTTTTTTTTAAAAGAATCAATTACTCTGGAGTAAAGTAAAACTGAAAGTTGAACAAATCTACATGTTTCTATTCAAGGTTGTTTCCCATCATTACCATGGATTTAAAGCAACTTTTTATTAATAACCCCCCGCCCCCCCCCCCCCCC